>LQRL01133230.1:17857-48479 GCA_001703475.1 Hydroides elegans | reverse complement strand
AGACAGTCGTTGTTTGTGAACAAATAAGGATTCCTTTTATATATCTTGTGAGTGCACACTAATACATATCCTTAAGGAAATATCACTCGAAATGCACCAAACACAAATATAAACACTGAATACAAATATTTTTCTTGGTTTATTTATCAGAAGATATATTGTCAAGATATAATTTTGTTTATCAAAGCTTGCAAGGTGTGATTGGAACAAACCCAATAATTTTAGCATATACATGTATATAAAAAAAACCATTTTATGTCATTTCATAAAACTCAAATCGAAATAAAACAATGCGCAACGAAATTGATGAAGGAGGTGATGATAAATTTAAAATAAATGTCGACTCTCCATTGGGCCGTGGCGCCATCGGTATTGTTTATAAAGGGAACGACACAGAAACAGGCAAGATAATTGCTGCCAAACAAATCATTATCAATGAAAACGAAGAAATGTTTCAAATGGCACGTCAAGAGTTACAGATAATGAAAGAGTTAAAAGGTCATCCAAATATAGTGCAATTTTATGGTTATAGGCTCAATCATAATCGATGTTGGATATACCTTGAATATTGCGACTTAGGAAATTTGAACCAATATCTAAAGAGGAACCCAAACTTGGAAATGGGGGCGAAAGTAAAGATAATGTTTCAAGCGACGAATGCAGTTCAGTTCATGCATAGCCAGGATCCGATGATTATTCATCGCGATATCAAATCTGAGAATATATTAATGAAGGAAGAAAACGACGAATTTACTGTTAAACTATCTGATTTCGGGGTCTCCCGGCTTTATGAAGAATGTTCAAAGATGTCATCTAACTGCGGGTCTCGTTATTTTATGGCACCAGAGTTTTCAGAAGAAAATGGCTCGATAAAGTACGATTCCTCAATAGATGTATTTGCACTTGGTCTGGTTCATCTTGTTGTACTTCAAAGTGGATCTTACACAGATCATCTTCCCTTATCAGGTAAACTCAGTACTTAATAAAACAAAACAATACTTATTTAAATCAGATAAAACTAAAGATAAATAAGATATTGAGCGGCGTATTTAAAGTAAAAACAAAGAATTGCAGCATCGCGAAATCGGAAATAATTTGATTCACTGCAACGACAACATATCTTAATACACATTTAGTGATGTAAACATAATATTTATACTTTGGAACCACTTATATCTAATCAGAAATAACTGTTCTCTAGTCACTTAATCTATATTTTGTTTTCATTTTGATGTCAATATATTTGATTTGATAACCTCGACCATTGACAATACCTTTGAACATAGCTAAAATATAATCGATTCCTGATTTATCCTTTAAAATTCTCCGAACATATGTATTCGAACCATTAGTAAACAGTGTCAAATCTATGTGTTATTGAAAAAAATGGTGACCGTCCTTCTACCAATTTTATTTTGGATTTGTTGAAATGCTAAACGCATATAATGCACCTTGTAACCACTCTGTGATGAACATGTATTGCTGTCACATCCGCAGTTTGATTTCTGTATTTTTATTTTGTTTGTTATCAAAATTCAAAGAGAAAATATGTGATGCATGCAATTTTTAATGTTTGACTAAATGTTGACGTGATTTCATTTAATAGTATACATTACTACAAGATATAACATATATTTTTTGCTACACTAATATTTTGCGCATATCCAAAGAAGTTGAGGCCAGAGAATGCAACAGGGATATAAGTATTGGAAAGCAAATGCACGAGTGTGACAAAGATGGGAAACCGTCTCCAACGGTTACCAAGATCAACAAAGACGAGAGCACAGATTCAAAACGATTGGGAAGAATTATAATCTCAATGACAAAATCGAAAGGCACAGATCGGAAGAATATTATTGAAGTTAAAGAGGAGCTCGAAGGTAACAATGTGTGTTTATGTGTCTTATATCGGCGAATATGTCCATTGTATATTTGTTATTTTGATGGTGTCTCTTGTTTCAGAATAGGCGGCATTGCATTATAATAGCTTTACTGATATGGTTATTTTTGAAAAAAATCGATGAAACCATGTTTAACAAATTATGCGTAGTATTGTTATTTAATCATGCATAGATGTAATTCGTTTTCAGACATTCAACGCGACGTTGACGATAAAGCATGCTGCAGAAGCAAACTACGCATAGCACAATGGGATCTGAGCACACTTAGGCACAAAGAAAGATACATGGAAAATAAAATGAAAGGCCAAGTGGTAAAATAATATTTCATTCATTATATCATGTGTAAAAACAAACATGTGTATGTAACATTCATCTCATACATAAATTTTCAAATATCTCCGTTCACTTGAAAATACAAACTTCAGACAAAAAATTGGACTTTTCCGATGACTTATAAATGTTGGTGTATTTGATTGATTTTAATAGAAGAGACTGTAAATGAACGTCTAACGCATTGTTTTTCCTGCATATTTGTAACCCTTCAATAAGTTTTTCTCTTGTTGTCTAGCTCTATCATTCAATTGCATGCTTTCGCATATTCTTAAATAGATAACATCAAAACTTATAAGGAACCTCTTCAGCTCAGTGGTAGTACACTAGGATATGAGCACTAGGAGTCTCTAAATATGTTTCCATCATTCCCTCCGCAGGCTCGTACGTTCAGACAATAAAATAGTTGCCTTATCTTAAAAAAATCAATGTTAAATTGTTATGAAAACTACGAATACAAGACAAAATACAAATATGTATAATTCAAATATTATCTTGCTGGGACAAAAACAATGAACAACGTTCTATTCATGAGCAGGGACAAGATCGACTATATAGTAAATCACCAACTATATCATTATAGCTGTTGTTGTTATAGCTATATATGAAACAAAACAAATATAATAAACCAACAATTATATCATTATAGTTATTGTCGTTATAACTATGAAACAAAACAATTATTACCCGTATTGTAAAAACATCGTTTAAGGTTAATTGCTTTTGTTTTATTTTTACTTTGACGATCTAACATATTACATATCTTAAAGAACGAAAGCTTTGCTCTTAAACTTCAAAAGCTTAGGGTTAGCTCTTATCACTTAATCTAACATATGGATTAAAGAAGAAACAAATCTAAGATATTAGCAATGATCATATTTTGACATTATGACCTTGTTCTATGTTAAAGATGAGGTAGAAAAGTCGAGAGAGAGAACTGAAATACAGGATTGACGATCTTACCGAACGTCTAAGGCGTTCACATACAGAGAAGAACGCATGGAAATTAAAAGCAACAAACATCGACATACATTCAACACAAAAGCTGAATAGAACTTTGACACTGCAAGCGAAAGATATGAAAAACATGATTGTCGAGCAAACAGAGGAGTTAAACCATGCACAGGAGACATTGAAATGTCAAAGGTTAGACATGGAACGCGAAATACACGATTTGGAGGGAAAATTACAGCGTGCCCAAGATGAATATAGGAAAAAAGCAAATGAATGCGCGGTTTTACAGTCCATGTTTAAATACAAAGAGGGTAAAACTATTTCTATTCAAGCCTGTAACAGATGGTTTCATTATGTTTTTTTTTCTAGAAATGCATGCCATTAAATTATAATCTTAAATTCACATATTGTTCCAGACCTATATGTGTTCATATATATGCGGTTGATTTAATTCATTTTATTTCATGAGCAGAATGATGATGTATGTACATTCATTAGTTAAAAGTTCAGTTTCCATTGTAACGTCAATGTAGAAATGCATCATAATCGATCGCCAAGTAGGTATTTATAACTATAATTAATTGATATATTTATATATTTATTGACAGATACTGTGGTAGCAATATTCGACTACAAAGGCGAGGGAAGTGACGAATTAACATTCAAATGTGGTGACATCATCAACGACGTAGAACAATTTGGAGAAGGATGGCAACTTGGTAATCTAAATGGCAAATACGGAGTTTTCCCGAGTAACTATGCACGGGTAATAACATATAATGCATATAGCTGCCCTATTGTGTGGCAAACCATAATGTATATCAATCTTTCTTGCCCCGATGAAGGGCACACACAAATATGTTTTATTTGTAAAGCAAGTGTAATTTTTCACGTGCTTTCATATTTTCAAAATCAAACTATATTTTAACAAAAAAAACAGTAATTGAGATGGTAGTTTCTTATTGCGTATTTAGAAACGTATATGATATAAATATATGTTAATCATTTATATTTTAGAAGCAGCACACGGATTGTTAAGGACATGTTGTACACATGCTAAGGAAAAATGTAGAAACCTCTCAAAAATCATATTTAAATGATAAATCCACTCATTTCTGTTCATTATTGTGAACCACTGACTATTTATTACGTTGATATCGTGAACAGTAATCAAATTGTAGCTGTCTTTGTGAATGCATTACAGTGAACCTTATGTTCAGATATCGAATCAATGGAGATTCATAAGGATTTGATAGAATTCATTTTCTAGGGAATTATATAATTATTTTAAAAAATTAAAATATGTAAATTATATTTACCCTATATCAACATTTACATATGAATATAGATGTATTGAATTATGATAAACTAAACTTGGTTGATACTAAGTACTGATATTTGTCCATGTGATTGGACTTTCTGTAGGTTTCATTTGGTATTAAACGTGATGTACAAACCCAATATATATATTTGTGTATTATGTGTCTTTATGTAATTGTGGAATTCTGGCTATAAATAGTGTAACAAACATGTATAAAATCTGTATTCATTTTAACTAGAGCGATGTACTTTTCTGATCACATGTGTATCGTGAATGCTTACCATTGACATGACATGAATGTGGTAAATAAATAAAATGTATTTCAATGCTATCTTGTAATACAAATTACATTGATATACCCATCCTCGTTTAAGATGAAATCAATAATCAATAATGTTGCATCTTTTTATGATAATGATAATAATGCTGATTATGATAATGATAATAATACTATTTAGGGTGCCGATATCTATATAAATATTATTCGACACCCTACAATAGCAATACTTACTAAAAATAAGAACATTATATATTAAAATAACTTAATTAAACATAAATTGAACAGTTATAAACCTGTACTAATCCTGAGTATAGATGGCTGAACACTACTTGTGTTTATGTTAAATATTTTTTTATGCCAATTAACATTGAATTCTAATCAAAGGCTAGTAAGGTGTAAAGACTTGTAATTGCCCTGGGTTTATTATTTCAAACTTATGTATATCATTAAATTGGCATATGTATATGTTTTCACATTTTTATTAAACATAGTTACAAACATAGAATTTGAATTTGACGGCACAATTGCAATACTAGGTCAACTTTACTGAGTACTATAACTTCGTGTTTGTGTGTCATATATATCTCGCAGTTGTCAAAACGTCCTTGAATATATGCTTATGGAGTAGATACAAACGCCATATGCATCAGGCGGGATAGGCTCAAGTGTTAAAAATGTCCGGGTGGCCACATTTTATATTAATAAAGTGTTGCATTCATCTTAATTATTTAAACAAAACTATATTTTTACTGTTTGTATAATTAAATATGTCTACTACAACCGAATATTATCACAAAAGATAATAACCGTGTGGTAATGTCGTGTAAAATGATTTTACAATGTTATAAATGTGAATAATGAATCAATTTGCTATATAAATAAAATATAATATAATATCTAAAAATAGTAGTTTAAAGATAAAACTTAAGCGTTGGGTGTATAGGGCGATCATTTGGTTTTAATCGAAATCTCCTTAAAAGCTTCACAAGTGACTTCAAGATAATAAACAGTCTACAAATATTTACTATAAAATAAACAATTATCAAGTGAACAAAAAATGCAACGGAAAACGCTCATTCATATGTATTTTATTTTATTTTTTGACATTTCATCTTGTTAAAACATGCCCTGCATAAGAAGGGACCATCTAACTAACTTTCTCTATATTTCATTAGCATATGATATATCTTACTACAACATTTAATGCATTGCTATTGATACTTGTTATGTATAACTACAATTATTATTGGTTTACTTGATTGTCATTGTCGATAGCATGAATATTCGTATTTTGACGCATACTTTATAAACAATGTTGACTTATGAGACTGTTTTCAATAAATTATACGTAAACTGCGATTGACCGATTTCAGGTTCTCTCATAACCATCGAAAATATAATGCATAAACTCTATATACGGAATAAAATCGATCCCGCAAATTTGTCCATCTATATACTGCATGTCTACATTTACTGATACCTTACTTTATTTATTTAAATCTTAATTATTCATGATTTCATAAGTATTATCTAAACGCTCAATATTTGAAGAAGCTTGACTTGGATTCAATAAAAAAGGCTCAGGCGGTGGTGGGAGCGAGGAAAGTTAAACTGTGTTAGGGTGATTATTCTTATTAGTATATATGTCCTGTAATTGTAATAAAATTATTTGATAATAAACAATTAATAGTGTTTGCAATGTTACATGCCTCTTTAATTCCGCTAAAGCAATGCAATAGAATCCATTAAAATCATAATAGTTGGTCTGCAATAACAAAAACACACTGTGTTATTTTATTTGATAAGTAAACAAACCATATCGATAAACAAAAGGTTGCATGATTATACGATTGTGTAGCTAGCTGGTCATTAATAGCGACAATTAGAGAAAGCTTCATTCAATTTTAGTGTGTGTTAACCACTTATTTTGGTAAGCGAGGGCAAAATAGGCGCATATGTTAAACCAGCAGATGAGAGACAACAACGGCCTTTAACAACTCAAGATGGCATCTTTGATGTTGTGCAGGGACCAGGGTTGGATCCAGACCGGTAAGTAGACAGGTAAATAGGCAGTTAGGTAGGTATAATGATAAATTGAAACTGGTTATCTGTATAACATTTATATATTATATATAGTATTAGCTGAAAGAAGATAGGCTTACTAAATTGTTAATTGTGTAATTGGATAAAATAGCTTACGTGAACTCTAATGGAAAAAATACCTAAACGCTTGACAGTAAGTTTGAGTAATATCAAATTCAAAGCAACATATTTTTTAGGCAAATACAAATATCAACCAAACAGCTTGTTTTGTGTTATATGAAAACTGTTGAAAGTAACTTGACTAACTGTTATCTCAATACTATGCACCAATATACTATTATATATTTATTGGATTGAAGGGTACAATAAAAACTTAAATAACATATATACAGCAATTAGTTTCGAATATATCGCTGTTCAAGCATAAAAAAAATCCAAACAAATGGAAATGACTGTTTTTAAAACATATTTCTAAGGATGTCCTGGTTCGAGACACAATGCAATTGAGTGTTCCATTTCGCATGAGAAATAAACATATATATTCATGGACAACTATGTTACGAAAATTGTTTCTTTCCCTGCTAGATTGTTTCGTGATAGCAATATATGCTAAATATCTGTTATCGTTAATTATTCATACAATTATGTTCCAATAACTTGTTGCATTACACCATTTGTAATTAAAACTAATCATCTTAGGTTGGACATGATTTGAATAAAATGTGACATTTTGTACACATGATTGAATAATAAGGGTTCACTAGAATCTATAATATTAAAAGTCTACTAATTAATTTAATTAATTACGATAAATCTCACAATGTAATACAACACTTGAACCACTTTGTAATAAAAGCTAAGTTTGCGTAATTTAGTTTCGATAATTTATCTTAAGTATCGACATAAAACAGCACACAAATCTAATTTCAAAGTGCAATATGTAAATTCTCATTTGTACTTTTATTTAAGTAGCGCTCTAGTGAATTATGTTCTTATGAGTGCAGTCATAATAATTCACTTCAGCGCTCTAAATTCTACATAGTCAAGGTAATCATTTACATACATTGATGGATACAGACAGACATAAAGGCTTTATTTGCTAGTATGTAAGACATATTGTACTTTTTTCAACATTTTTTGCACTTTAGTTACGTGCGTGGTGATTTTCATTCAAATTATAGCTATGTGAATATTGTTTTGTAGAGTATCACGTTAAATAAAATGAATATACAATCTTCTTAAGTGGGCTAATCCACTGTTGTCAAACATCGTTTCATTAAAATGACAATAGATTATATATTTATTTTATGGTTCTTTTATTATTTAGTATGTTCACTCTATTTACACATTTCCTGTTATGGCCAGACTGCTGGATTATTTCGTTGATTTATTTTCATGCCGCGAAACAAATAATTGTTCGAATTAGATTCCAGAAATCTGTGTTTTGTAAATAAATAAAACTATAACCATATAGTGACAATAAAGAACAAAAACTTGACATTCGTTTGTATGATAATGAAACAGATGTAATCATTATTTGTTTACTGGTGTAATTTCGAATAGATGTGTATAGACAATGCAGTTACAATGATATAATCAAATCCAGTCTTGCTTTGAAATGTATAAATACGCCTGAACTTATACAATTTTGGACGTGCTTATTGACGCAATCAATTAAAACATTAAACATATAAGTCAACGTTAATGGGATATATTAGCATTTTTACACGGGTTATTCACAAAATTTAGAAGAGTTTCAAGTGGGTATGATCATATCATGATATGTTGGCCCTGATACGTCCTTACCTGATACTGTAATTTTGAAGATTGTACTATAAAAAGAAAACACTCATACCAATATTATGTACAAAGAAATAAACAAGTCCTTAATGTTTATAATGGCTGATAACTCAATGTTAAAGGATACGTTGCCATGTGTTTATTGTTGGTGTGTTTAAAAGTAAATTGCACAATCCGATATTTTACTTTGAACTATGAGTGGAATCTCAATTGTAATATTGCATGCTGCATGGTCACAAAAGGCATATGAATTTAACAAAAGTTTCAACACATTTTGTGAGGTTGTAGGGGTTAAAACACTGATATTCATTGTGATTTCACGTTTGTTTACATTATATAGCTAGAGAACATATATGCAACATGAATAATATACTCCTAAACTGATTTACCCTACTTATCTACCATCTAATCAGATTCGCAGATGTATGTATTGACACTACGTTTTATCAGGGGCCAAATATATAGCATGTTTATTTCACAGTTTTCACATTATGCCATGCAACGTAATGTCGACAATATTATTTTACGATATGTCCCGGCATCGATTATCTTGTTTATTGCCAAACCATAAATAATATATTCATGTATCAAAAATAGTAAATGTGTTGGGATCCTTACAAAGAAGGGATAGCGGAATACGCAGTGAAATTATCATTTTGGGTTTAGAATCATTATTCGCTTGCCGACGGGTCAAAATCTATTCTCGTAAAACCCTTTAAGTATTATCAACTGTACACCCATACCATAGGATGCATCAAGGAAATAAAATTAAACAAGCAAAATAGTGAATTGATAGAAAAATTGTATACAATTAAAGCATAGCTTCGTATTAGCTTTAGTAATTAACTAGTATCATATTATTTTTATAGTTAATTTAGTGACATTTTGACTTGTTTAACTATTTGTTTTATGCTTTTTCTTGGCAACATTATCATTGTTTCTGTAGCAAATGTAGATTGCTTCCTAAATACTAAGGAAAATAAAAATATAGAATTGTTTGCTTTATTTGTTTATTATTTTTTTTTGCATAAATATCATTTTCGGTCTATAGTTTGGCATTTTTCCCGTAAGGATTTAAAATTCGACACCTTTGTTTGCTTCAGAATAGTATTGTGGTATTGGGGTAATAATTTAACACCCTATTATCCAATTCTCAAACTTTGTAACAAAAAACATTTTCAAACTTAAATGTTTCACAATAATGATTAATCGGATCAGATACATGTTGTTTTTTATATGTTCAGGTTTGTCTGTTTTGTCAAACTGGTTGGTCATGATCCTGCACTATCAACTTATCATCATGTATTACCTTATAAAATAATGAAATAACATACCTTAAACATACCGTTAGTTTTATTAGTTGCATCAACTTATCAAACTCAATAAAAAAATCATCAAAGCCAATCATTTGAATAATCATTATGCATGCATCAAGTAGACAACTCAAATTAAATCCAAATGGAGTTTAGTTTAAAACACCACAGTCACATGCGACAATCATAGAGAGCAACATAAAGAAGTTTAACAAACATGAAAACAGGAAGAAACATTTAAGTTTTAAGGTAAAACAAAATAGAAAACAAATGTTACTAATATTATAACGATATAAGATCAACATTTAAAAGAGTTTTGGAATCATATACTTTATTTACATCATTATCATATAAAATTACATAAAATCCAAATATATAAGGGTCTAGAAAACATATTAAATATATATGAATACATTTATATCACAATCATATAACACCAACGTAGATCAATACAAGGTTGAACATAAATAATAATTAATAATTTTACTATCCAATCTAAAATGGTTGAAACACTAATTGAATCATATCATTACAATAATTACTTATTGTGCAGTGCAGTGATCAATCTGACGTATTATATTTTTCAGATGTTTATAATGTCATTAGCAACGAATAAAATGGATTTTAAGGCGGGAGAGGTAAAAATAGATAAATATAAAATAACATTTACTCATCCAATAGGAGATGGTGGTTTTGGAACAGTGTACAAAGGAGTGCATATTGAAACGGGTGAAACTATCGCGGTCAAACAAATTGTTTTCGATGATGCAAACGGTACAGATCGCAAATAGGTAGAAAAAGAATTTAGGCTGATCATAATGTTCCCAAATCATAAACATATAGTACAGGCGCTTAGACATTCGGGATGGATATTTCTCGAACATTATGCTTTAGGGAACACGAAGGCATATTTGAAGAAAACCGAGTTGGATTTGGAAAGCAAAATCAAAATAATGCACCAATCTGCAGGTGCTGTTCTCTTCATGCACAGTCAGAACCCACAAATCATTCATCGAGATATCAAACCAGCAAAAAACGCAAAAATGGTGAAGTAAATGTAAAAATTTCGGATTTTGGATTATCAAGGACATTTCATGAGGGTTCAATCATGGCGACGCCATGCGGTACTAAACATTTTATGAGTCCTGAGATTCTTAAAAAAACATCAATATGACTCATCAGTGAATGTGTTTGCATTAGGTCTTGTGTATCTTGTCATGCTTCAAAGTGAAGTGTACCCTGATTTAATTCCACTTTTAGGTAAGTAGATGAAAACAAATGATTTTGAACATTCTAACTAATCGAAACGTGTTAATACGTAGATAAAATATATGTGTAACATGTGGCTTTTTTGAAATGATTGTGTTAAAATAAGCATCAAATTGTAAATAACCAATGTACTTAAATACATATATATATATATAATATAATTGTAATTATCAAATAAAGCATGCTTGCACTTTAATTTGTTTATAAATATATTTTGTTTAGATATGATTTAAGAAATTGAAGCAAACTGGCTTGGTATATTATTGTCCTTTATAAAGTGTATTATATCAATTATTATGTGAACTTCTCATGATTTCTGTTTACATTTAAACTGAGTGTAAACATGCGTTTGTTTTTATTAAGTATTACGAAACACTGACTTGCATGTATAGTCAAATATCCATTATTTCAAACATTTCTTTCGCTGATTAACTTAAAATTAAAATCACTAAGTTGAGGCAAGACAGGATCGTCAATACACACCCTATGGAGAAGAAATTTTAGCTCGAATAAGGCAAAATAAACCACTTCCAACGGTGATTAATGCTACCGAATACGAAAATATGACTGTTTTACTATTACAACGACTAATCCGTTCTATGACAGAGTACGACACTAGTGAAAAAAAGAGTATGTGTAGAGTGAGGGCAGCGTTCGAAGGTAAGAAGTAAAAATAAATTTAATCGGAACTTAATATACGGTTTAAATATGAAACATATGATAAACATATAGAACACATACAATTGACAAAATATTATGACTATATGTTTTTATTTATGTGTATACAAATTATACGTAAATTTAAGGTATTCACTTTTATCAACGGCCAGATAGACGTGTGGCCAAGAATACTCATACAGGAGTGTTAAATGAATTCGGTGCACTTAAGGTAATTCATTTCAATCCAGAACTCAGTTATTTTCTAAATGAATTTAAATGCTTTGTCTTTGTTTACCTACACAAAGATAAAAAATAACAGTGCTAATCTGAGCTAAAATTTGGAATACAATTCACACATGCAAAACAAGGTTGATGCAGTGATATTCCTTTCATGGAAATTTGATTTGAATATTTGTGAGCAGTCTGACAGAAAAGTTTGTGCGATAGATGGTAGCCCTGACGAAATTAAATACAAAAGGAAAGTTGAAAGTGGTGGTGGAAAGATAGACAGGAACACAACATTTGACCAAAGCAATGGTATGCGCTAGAAAATTTTGTCTTTTTAGTTTTTCTTGAAATATGGCCCTCAATACTCCAGTTGCCTTTAACAATCTAAAGCAATTGAATTAATATTTAAGAAATGACGAAATTATTTATAAAATGAAAAAAAAAACAAGAGCAATATAATGCGAATTCAACTATCCATTCGATTATCAAGAATTCAATAAGGAGTTTGAATATCAAAAATACCATTTTGTAATCAGCTAGTTATCAAATAAGCGTAAAATATTACTTTTATGTTGATTCAACCGTTGATAAATAAATAGCTACATGTATTTTGTAGCGGCTAAAGAAATTGTCTGCGTGAACAGCAAAGAAAGATCAAGTATACCGAAGCATCATGTATGAGAATATAACACGGTTAATTGATTAAGCGCTTAATACATGATAAAGTAATATGAAAATATATTTTTAGAAGCATGTTTATATATGATATTTCCGATTTCAAATGAATTCATTTTCGAAGGTTCAGAGACACTGTTAAATATGGCAAACAAAACTTGAAAACGTGTATTAACTGAATCGGCGCAAAATAAAGTAAAAATGATCATACTCTTTACATTGAAAATGACTTGAATATTTGTTAGAAGAGTCGGTTGGAGATAAGAACTAGTGCGATAGATGTGGGACCTGACCCCTACGAAGCACAAGAGAAACGGAACCTTTATAGTGCTGGTGAACAGATGGACAGGAGCAATAATCCATTGCTTTCACTTGACAAAAACAAGGGTACGTGTTGTAAAAATATAAAGTTCATTTTCTTCAAAGCTTCCATTATATTTTATAATTTCAGGCAATTAAGAATATATATCTAACAAGTGAGATAAAAGTGTTTATAAGCGTAAATCGACAATGCAATTACAATTTCAACTGTGTCTTTATCTATCAAGCATGCATAGCATCAAATAGACTAAATATTAAACATACAATTTTGTAATTAGCTAAGGATTACATAAACTAGTAAATTTATGCATAGTAACACTATGATTAATTTAGCTTTATGTTTGTCTGTTGCAGCTAGAGGAGACGGCAGCGTGAAAAGCAAAGAAAGATCAAGTATACATGTGGATCATGTACGAATATAAAGCATGTTATTAGAGAAAAGTAGTATTTCTACTAGAATATATTTTACTTTCGATTCCGCAAAACAGTGTATATGTGATAAACTATGATCAAAAAAATAATAGTCTATTCAAATATTGAATATGACTCTAGACAAACATATGGCAGGCGCGTTGGGTATAGACATAGAAGACTTGGTTAAGATTGTAATGAAAACCAGTATTTGCAAGGTCATGAACAATGTTCAGACAAAAAAATATTTTCTTTTGCAGGCGCTGAGTCAAGAGTTCGCACATAGATTGGAGATAAAAGTAAGTAGTTTAAACATAAATGAAACCAATTTGGCATATTGCAAATGTAAAGGCATATGCATCTTCCAAACGTTTACTTTTCAAATCATGTTCTGCTATAATATCAATTTTGATTATGTAGTGCATAGTTTATGTGTGATAATATATTAAACATGTTTGATTAAAATCGATAAAATTCCAATTATAGGATAAAATGAATATGAAATTAATAGAATTTTAAATTTGACAAGAACACCCTGCTTACGATCATATGAAATGGCATAGAAGACATGATTTGTATGATACTGAAAAGTAGCTCTAGTGCGTCCTATGGCATGAACAATGCTCAGACAAAACAATTGCTATTTACAGACAGAGAGACAACCGTCAGCGCAGAGATCAAAGTCAAAAGTAAGTATTGTAAACATGCATGGAACCATTTTGAATGTGTAAACGAAATCAAAAAAAGATATTTGTGTATTCGGTTATGAGTAAGATATTTATGAACAGTATGTAAAATATCAAACCCAAACGTTTATATATACAGTTATCAATGAATACTAAAAATAAATTTTTAAAGTACGTTACATAAATGATTTTCAGCATTATCAAAAGTTTTTTTTTGCAAAATCTATCATACGATAAAAACCATACAACTACAGCACGCAAAATGATTAAAGTTAAACGTAGATAAAATTGAAAAATAAATAATAAGTAAATAAATGTTAAAAATATATATTTATATATATTTTTTTTTCTTTTCAAGTATTTATCGCACCGTGCCCAGCCGGAACCTAAAGCATACGAACAAAAACCACCATCTTTATCACGCGATCGTACCCCGAGCCCACTGCCATCTGGACGGTGAACCAGCACAGTGAAATCCGCACCGGCATCGAGGATGAAAGTTAGTTTATTATGAATTAATGAAAATAAATGAGAAACTTAAACGTACTTACTTCTTTCATTCTTAATATTTTAATGTTAATACATTATCTAGAATTGAATATTTTGAGAGTGTGTTTTAAGTTTTGTGGGGAGCTCATTCTACAGAATGGTCAGTTGCTATGCATAAAATGAAGGCATTTTAAGATTTTTGATTATTTATTAGCATATACTAATTTAAGTAATATTGGCATAAATTTGTATCAATTTGTCTTGGGATCCTGGCTAAAAACAAATGTATTTGAGCTATCGTTAATAAGATACAACTGATAAAAGAACGACAAAGTGCAAAGATCCGAGGTGATATCGAGAAATACCGAAACCTTAGAAACCGGATCAATAGAAAAACGAAGAATTTGAGATCAAGATTCTATAAACGGAAAGTCGAACAACTATTCACATCGGACTCTAGACAGTGGTGGTATAACGTAGGGCAAATTATTGGCAAAACCCGCAACGACCCGAAGGATATTTTCTCAGGAATGGCACATAAGTACGCAAACGGAGACTATCAAAAACTCGCAAATTCGATGAATGGATTTTTCCATAGTGTATCTTCCGACCTACCACAAATCGCAAAGGGCCATCCCAATCTAGCGTTGAACGCAGAGATTGAAGATAAGCATATTATCTCCATCTCTGATGTCGAACGTCAATTGATGAGGTTAAAGGAAGGAAAAGCTGCTTGGCCCGACAGTATCTAGGCATGGATGCTCCGCGACCTGGCGCCAATTCTGGCGCCCCCAATAACAGCAATCTTCAATAGTTCCATAAGAGAAGGATACGACCCCGAAAAATGGAAGCGCGCAATAGTAACGCCTTTACAAAAGAAATCTCCTCCTTCTATCATCGAAAAATACATCCGGCCTATATCGCTAACGTGTCTTATCGCAAAAGAACTCGAGCGATTTGTTATAAATCGACTTCGGCAGTTCACATCGATCAAATCGGACCCACTACAATTCGGTAACAAAAAGGGCGTTTCAACAACCGATATGTTGATAAACTCCTGCATAACTGGTACGCCGCCACGTATAAAGGCCACTCAGTCTTTTTGGTTTACTCCAAAGCTTTTGATCGAGTAAATCATAACATCCCGCTCGAAAAGCTCGCTGCGTATGACCAACCTCTGTCTTGAAATGGCTCACGTCCTTTTTATCCCAACGGTCACAGTATGTAAGACTAGGCGATTATTTATCCGACATCCTATATCTCGTAGGGGCCGTGCCACAGGGCGCCATCTTTGGTATGGAAGGCTTTTTGGCGCTTATAGACGATCTTAAGCCCCCCTTGCCTTTGTACAAATACGTGGATGATAGCACCGCCTTCGACGTTCTTAAGAAGTCGGACCCCAAAAGCAATGAACTACAAAGCTCTATAAGCAAAACAGTCGAGTGGACATTACAAAACGATATGAAAATCAACGCCCAGAAAACGCATAAAATGATTATCTCGTTTGCAAGAGAAAAACCCGACCCCCCGCCCATCTCAACTGACGATGAGGATATTGCAGGAGTGGATAGTGCAAAGCTAGTTGGCCTAAATATCCAAAGCAACTTAAAATGGGACATTCACATCACCGAAATTGGTGAAGAAAGCAAAGAAAAAACTCTACTTTTTACTCCAAATGAAACGATCGAAGGTTCCTCCATAGCATCTCGTTCACTTCTTTCGATCGGTAGTCATTCCTCAGCTAGAATATGCGTGCCCTGTGTGGGCTACATCGATTACGGAGGAACAGAAAACTATGATAGAATCAGTGCAAAAACGAGCGCTAACGATTATATATCCCGATTTGGACTATGTGTCTGCACTAAAAAGGTCAGAACTTATCCCACTTAAAACCTGAAGAGACAATTTGTGCTTGAAATTCTTTAAGAAAATGCAGACCAATACCAGTGTCATCCGAGACATCTTACCCGCTGAACACTTTAGTCAATATGAACTTCGTCAAAATAAAAAATATAGCCTACCTAAAACTAGAACCAGCCGTTTTAAAAAGTCATTTGTTTCTTATTGTCTTTTTAACTTTCAAAATATGTGATGCATATCGATCTAGTCAGCAACAGTATTATAAATATGTATGAATGTTTTTATTATACTTATATTACTTGTCTTATAATGTTTTATAATTGTAACAATTCAATCACAGTTTGTATGTTGATTGCAATGGAAAATAAAAATCTTATCTTATCTATCTTAGATTTGTTAATTGAATGGCTTACTTTTCACGTATATCTAATCTAAATTTGATAACTAAAATTGTACGTGTCTTTATATACCATTGGTATTCTTTCCAGAGTCGATCATACCAAGACATTTGATTCGAGGCAATATATACATGAAAATAATAATTACCTAAGGTATATTTAGAAAACAATAACTAAAACAAGTTACCGTTGCGTGAATAATATGTGTTATTTTTAACTTATTTGTAGCAATAAACCCTGTTATGTTAAGGTTGTTTTTAAAATTATCATGAACTATTATTAAAACTGAAAATTGACAATTAAAATCAATTATCTAATGCTCAATTGCCTTAGACAGTTTTATTTTATTAGATACAAGCCTAGCAATGTTGCCAAATAAAATCAAAACCTTTTCTTTAATAAATGTACTATTGATCCATCACTTCTTTTTTTCTAGTTTGATATTTAAAAATATCATAATGACAATGCTGTTGTATCAAACAAACTGCATGCCGTTTTAATTGTGTGGATCGCAAGGAGCAACACATAAGTATTTTGTGGCACATTCAAAGTTTATATTGACATAAATAGTATTTTTAAGAGAAGTTAGAACTTTTATCATAAACCGTATATGCTATAAGTTTTTATTTTGTAATGGTCGTCTTATGACAATGTATATTATGTGCACATTAAATAGCATTTAACTTTGAAATGATATATCAAAGATAAGTATTTAATCAAGAAACGCAAAAAAGCTAAATTCAAATTTTAATGATATCTTATTGTATTGTTTGTGATTTTTTTTTTATTTGTATAGGTTTTTCATTGCATAATGATTCATTCAAATTAATATATGCTTCGAGTTTAAGCTTTACTTTTACCTTTATATAAGATTTTATTTTATTTGGCATATTTTTACGTTTATTAAATCTAAACATATTAAATATTAAAATAAATATAAGTTTATTTTGTTTGACGCTGCAACAATAAATAATATTCGATTCAATTGAATGATATTAACCACCAACTTAGCAACTATTTTTATTTTATTTAATTATTCAATAAATGAATTCCATGGACGCTTTAGTTTTTTGTTTGATGTCCATTCTCAAAGAAAGACATTTTATCTTAATATACTTAATATACTCATAATCATTTGTAAATGTACAAATTAATTACTTATCAACCTATTCTCCCTCCAACAAATGCACCCCCTTTAAAAAAAAACGTATAATATGCTTTTCTAACACACAGTTTTGAGCATAAATAAATATTTGATGCAAAGCTATGAAAAATATGAGAAACATAATAAAAAAGTTTATTTAAAGCAAAATTAGGAAAACTATGAAAAGCACAGTTATTGAATATTTTACTTAAAAATAGTTTGACAGCATGCATGTGTTTAATTGTGGTACGGAATCTACACAATACAATATAATTGATATATCCTGATGACTGAGATTGTGTTTAGATACATTACTCTATCAAAAAAGAATATAAATAGATATACATATATATTTGAAATGAAACCTATATCAAACTATTTTCAAAGCCTATCCTATACATATCCTTGAACATTTTATCCTGCTTAGTGTTATTTTTGTTTATTTATTAACATATATCTATGTTTAATTTAGCTATGTTTATAAAAGGGTAATGTGTGAAAATAAAACATTTCATAGTTAAAATGTACTATAAAGCATATTTCAAAAAATATCTTATGACCAAAGAACACTTTAATTTAAAATTAAACAGCATCACCAAGTATGAAACCCGACACAAATATTTAAATATTATATTAAGGCCAAAGACGATACAGACAAAGCTTTAAAGTAAAAAATAGATATGTATTGTATTTAAAAATCATCCTAATATATTACTTAGAATCAAAATTGACATGAAAATAATATTTGGCAATCTTCAAAACTTAACCAACCAATCCTAACAAACTGAATACAATACACTGTCTGAATACATAACTTAGCCATCTCTTTAAACTTGAAGTTAGTCCAACATCATATATGATTTTTCTGTTATGATTCTTAATAAAGTTTCATCGATATTCCAATAGATAGATAGATTTGATTTGATGAAGATGAAAACACGTAATGGTAATGGTCAACTCATGTATTTTACAATTATCATTGCGAGTCAAGCACTTTGGTCTGTGTGTGTGGTACTACTCTTTACAAATAGATACCATACTTCGAAATGATCTTGTGATATTTAAATATATAAACTGGTAGCTCATTTCTCTGTCTATCTTGCCTACCAAATAATTGGTGTCAAAGCATTATTTTGAACAGCTTGACGGAATCGAATACATATTATCTCAATCAACATCTCTTTTTTTTCAGATAATTAAAAGGTTGTAGGTAGGCTTGTTAGAAAAACAAAAAGCGCTGATGTTCAATGATATTCAAAATATATTAAAGAAATAAAAAAAAAACATTTTAAAATTAATCACTAACAAATTACTAAAGCTGAAGCCAATACACTTCATATCAGCGAAATCAAATTTTAAATTCAAAAGGTTGATTACTGAAATGACTTTAAAATCGAACCCATGTATATTATTAAAAAGTTTAACTATGTTTTCCGGTGATTTGCTCAAAACGTCATGTGTTGATTTTGTATTTAAACAAATCCTGAATCGGCATACACTTTGTCTACCAAGTTTCCGTAACGAATATACGAAAAAAGTATACACCGATAACTTGATTTCAAGGAAAAATGAATAACCTGTTTCAAGTTGAGTTTATGAGTTTATGAGTTATAAAAATGAAACCGAATGTGACAACCTCAATAAAAAAACTCAAAATAAATAAACTGACTATATTATATATCTATACTTAATAAAACTATTCATGTTTGAAAACGGACAATAAAGTTTTGTTTTTCAAAGCTACGTTGAGCAAAATATGTTGTATTATATTTATTTTTTACTGCGCTTAAACAAATATGTATTTGTAAAGTAAACATACATGTACATTATATTTCATGCTGCCAAAAGATATTTCTGGCTTTTGGCGGATGGGAATATGTGTGTTCATGAAATTTTGAAGGCACCACTCCGTCCAGCGTTTGACAGCCCGATTGTTCAGTCCTGCGTTTCCTTATTAAAATAAACTTTACGAAAAATACGATTCATGGAAGATAAAAGTTATGAATTAAGCAAATGATATCATTTTTATATTTTAAGATTAACACTACAATGTGAAGATATCTTAAATTGCATTTTAAAGCAGCAATAACTGATGTAAAACTATATTATAAGAATATGATGGATTCTTTTATTCAAATTTGCTGAAAGACCGTTTGTTATAATTTGTACGACTGGGGGTCAGTTTTATCATGTTTTAACAGTCTTTCAGGAGATAGTTATGATTCTGCTTGTCGATTCAGGTCTGGAAATGTTTTTTTGTTACCTATGACTGGTGATTAAGAATGATATCCAGGCGGTAAAGATATATTCCCTCATATTTTAAAGTGACAGTAAAATTTGTCGGGAGCAAATATGTATTTCATGAATATTTGTAAATTGTAATGGTAAAGTTAAACGAGAATCGTTATTTATGTCCTAAATCTGTTTTAGTTTATGTGTGTTTTGTATCTCAGTAGAATCAGTTCATAATTAGTGATTCTGTTTTGAGTTTATGAATAAAGGTGCCATATTTAGTTGCGATGGGATATAATAATAACTATTTATTAAGCAAATCATGTTATTTCTATTTTTCGGATGCACCACTTCAACGGAGTCTTATTACTTTTAACGCAGCAATGAATGATATTGAAACTACATTATAGTAAACATCAAAGTATTACCAAAACTAGGAAAACATTATCTGCGAGTGCATCACACATTGTATTTCCGATATTGTAACCACATGTACTGTCATTATACTCGTAATATGCGATATTGATTTTGTTTTGATGTTGTGAAAATACAGTATATATATTTTTTCAATATTTATCGTAAAGGTAACTTGACAGAAAATTATTTGCATCAAACAACAGTTGACTATCTCACTACTTTTGTTAAGGCGATTGGATTATATAACAACAAAATCGCATGATAAATCGGGAAACTATAGTTTAAGAAACTATTTGAATATTCTATTTGATCACAATTGAATATCATACATATCACAATTACGACTTATTAAATCACAATGTTTTGTGGTGCAACATTCATGTGTGATTACATGTTAATCATTGTTGAATGTAATGTTTATTCATCAGGTTAATGCCAAGCAATAACATATAATAATAGATAAAATAGCGTATTTTAGTTTGATATTGTATACCATTTATAATGTTTGACAACTTGTATAATACCATTTACTACATGGTTAGGGTGTATTTTTTAAAGAAATGATAGTGAACGGCTAGGATGCAAATATAAAGAGTATTGCACCGTAGAAGCGCCTGATCTACTTTTTCCATAGATACATAGAAATTAATATTTTCGGGATAATTCATTAAAACACTTATTAACTTATTAACTTATTAACTTATTAACAATTATATATTTGTTTTCAATATATATATACTATGGCAGGCTAAACCTATAATATGTAAGTTGCAATTCAGATTTTATTTCGAAACCCCTTAAAATACATGCATAGTACATGTACACAAATTCACCTGCATTTCATACCTTAAATTCTTGGGCAATCCTTAGATTAACCCCATTTAAAAAAAATAGGCCATTACAAAATAATCAAAATCAGGGGTTACCCTGTAGTAAACTGTGTGCCCCCCCCCCCTGGGAGTCGAATTGGATGCACGAAGCAGGAGGCTGAGTGCATCCACTTTGACTCCCATCGTGCAATAAAAAATCTACCCTTCCTGAATCTTCATAAAGGATTCCCATAATACATACTTCATTTTGGGCCACACAGTTCAATGCACAGTTCGACTGAGCAAACGGACGATAGACAAAGAACACATAATGGGTTAAGTTTTAATTACAATCATAAATGATATAATAAACTGCTCTTCAAATTCAAAACAAATATATGGAAAATGTTAATGTTTGCATATAATAAAGAATTAATATCATCATCGCTCTTGTCGGAATAATTTGTGTCAGTGGAGAATTAAATCCAAGCCACAAAGACGAGAATGCTAGTTTATAATACCATTATTTAGAATTGACCTGAACCATTTTAGTGCAAAATCTTAAAATGTAAACAGAAAACATGTCTGTCCTGATTGCAATTGTGGATAAAACTAGCATTTAATTGCGAATATACTACATTAATACAAATAACATGACACACGAATATCCATCTAAATAAGAATAATAACCATAAACATCAAATACTTAATACATTATAAGATAATATCAGTATGAAAAAAGCTTACACGCTGTATAAGAACCTAAACAAACAAATATTAAACTCAAATATAGAATGTTTCAAATATACCATGTTTCATTTCAACACGTTTTAGGATTACAGCTCAAATGATTATGCACAAAGCTAAATCTTACACGTTTATAATTTAATTAATATGCGAATCTATGTTTTTTTTTTCATCAGCAACTTTAAAATATATTTGATATCTGATGTCTAGTCATAATTTTGGTTCTTTTTTGCACCTTCTAACTAGTTACAAAAATGGATGACAAAGACAATTAAAAGTACAAATTTAGCACCCATAACAATATTACAATTATTTGATCCGTCCTTTTTGTGTCCTTTAATCTTGGCCATTTTTGTTTGGACATCGATAACCCGAATCAAACTTAGTGTCAACCTATTGATGTCGCTCATAAACGCTTCAAATGCAGGGACAGCCTATTGTTGTTTACAATCTGGCATAAATAGTTGGTCATGTCGTTTTGGTCTTCACTTAGATGCACCCAACGCCGGGACATACACTTTTGATGAAACGTGTGTATCTACTGTTCTGACACACGTTGCGGCTGAGGCACTGATGAATGTCTGGGGCTTATAAAACAGGTTTTAGGTTTTAAAAGCATGCAATACATTAGTTTGTCATTTCTTATACATTATGCCATTAAAACATTTTATAAACTAGTGCTTGATTTTCTACAACTTAAACAAAATAATCGGATAAAACATTATATGCACGCTTTAAATTTAACACTTTTCTGTATTATCTGAATATATGCGACGATTTGCATAACCTTTCGCTTAATGGATATTGTGAACATCAATTGAAATAAAATCGTAGCTAGTATTAAAAGAAATAAGTTTGTGAGAGTAGTGCACTCATAATGTATTTATGCATACGACTATATAATTATAGTAAATCATTTCATCATATCTTTAAAGGGGTGTGATATGAATATCAGGTATAATAGAATAATTGATTTGTAGATAATTCAAATTGATTAACATATGCGTGAGAATTACCTGCAGAACAGAATGAGCGGCTTTTTTAAACTATAGTTCTGTGAACTACATGTTGTGAGAGTAGTGCACTCATAATGTATTTATGCATACGACTATAAAATTATCGTAAATCATTTCATCATATCTTCAAAGGGGTGTGATATGAATATCAGGTATAATATAATAATTGATTTGTTGATAATTCAAATTGATGAACATATGCGTGAGCATTACCTGCAGAACAGAAAGAGCGGTTTTTTTAAACTATAGTTCTGTGAACTAGTTCT
Source organism: Hydroides elegans (assembly GCA_001703475.1). Classification (NCBI taxonomy): domain Eukaryota; kingdom Metazoa; phylum Annelida; class Polychaeta; order Sabellida; family Serpulidae; genus Hydroides; species Hydroides elegans. The sequence continues at coordinate 24,909 of LQRL01133230.1, read as the reverse complement.
AAAAAGTGGCTATATTAGTGGAATCCATTATCAATTCATGAAAAAAAGTTTACATTGACACAGCTTACATCTTGCGATTCCGCAAGAGTTTCTTCTTGAATTTGTCGGGTTAAACTTTGTGTCGTCACTGTAACATTGGCTTTTGGCCCAGTCCATCCGGCATCGCCCTTGCTTCCTGTTAATTGATATAACAAACCCGTTGTCTTTAGGACTTGTAAAATGTGCTATTAATAATATCGTTTGACATCGTCTATAGTTACAATCAGTGAAAACTAATGGATGGCAAGCTTTCCTTCAGAAATATGTATGGATTTTGACTGTGATATTGATTTAATGTTAATGATGATAATGATGAAGTTACCCTTGCTTGGTTTCAGTCTTGATTGCAGCCTGTTTGATTCTGGATATTGGTATTGATATTCACCCTGGTTTAGTCGGATCCTCGCCTTCAAATCTTCGTTCTCGCGTTTCATAGCCTTAGTTCGATATGTGTCCTGGCTGAGTCGAATTATTTCCCTCAATTTCTCGATCTCGCGTTTCATAGCACTCTCCTTAGTTCGATGTGCGTCTTGGCTAAGTTGAATCCTTTCCTTCAAGTCCTCATTCTCGCGCTTCATTGCACTTTCCTTAGTTTGATGTGCGTCTTGGCTTAATCGAATCCTTTCCTTCAAGTCCTCGTTCTCGCGTTTTGTAGTAATCTTTCGAGACATTAACATATATTTTGAAACAGTTTAATAATAAATAGTTGTATTTGTTTATGTCGTTTCTTTTATAATAGACAACTTTATAATTATGAGTTTTAAGCTTATCTAACCCCTAAAACAACAATATTTCAACAATTAGGCAATAGCGTTAAATAAATGGCATGGTTAATCTTTGCACTCTTAAGTGCTTACATTTTTCCAATTTAAATTCACGTTACCATCACTTACCGTCACTTCCTAAGTTGGATTTACCAATAAGTCCAAACAATTTTACACTGGACCATATTTGTAATATTTTACATTACCTTTGGTTTTTCAAGTTATGTCATTTCCGAATCTAATTGATTCACACGACGCTTAAGTCTATCTTGCTGTTCAGTGGTTATTGCGTTTTATAGATGTTCCCTCCAAACTAGTTAAAGGAATTACAAATCACATCCTTTATATATAACGTTCGTTATTATGTGTACGTTGTTATTAAGATTTAAAGTGTGGTTTGATAAAACTAGGTGATCATTTAAAATGAATACGTTTAAATAAACGTTAATGATTTCATTACAAACAAATATGAAATATATCAGGTTTTTATGACGTTTCATTACCATAACTAATTGATTGAAAACAATATTCTATTTCGTATATCTTTTTTATTCCCTAGTCTCTAATGGATCGAAGTAAAGTGGATTATGTAAAAATATGTTATTGAATGATTTATTTCTTATCTTACCATCGCTTTTTCCGTAGTTATCAAACAAGCTCTCAGCTGATCTTGCTCCACCTACATGAATGTATAATCAGTGCCTTTATTGTATTAACTTTATCCTCTTGTCTTGTTAAATATATTATTTATCAAATAACATATTTAAAATTGTCCACATTTAGATAAGGTGATCAAATATCTTGATATTGAATAGACAAGTATTTTTTCAAACGAATGTAAAGTCTATCCTAGAATTGAGTAATAAACTTAGTACTGGAAAGTATATTCTTATATTCTTATATTCAAACTCCTTGAGAAATACTTGATTAACAAGGAACACACATTGCGTTCATGATATGCATGGCTTGCTAGAGTTTCAAACCCTTACAATATGTAATCAAGTGCAACCAACGGGGTTTTATAACGTGTATGTAGTAAACGTGTTTGACTAGTTATGCTTCAGGTTCCATACCAATAATTTTTTCGATTAAATTTGCCATTTCTTCTTTTTGTGCTTTGATTGTAACCATTTCCTGTTGGAGCTGTGGCACTTTGGTGTTTTGATGTGCACTAGCTTCGCCATCGCGTTGTATGTCTAAGACAAAGTATAAACAGCATGTTTTCGTTTACATGATTTTGCCTGGCTTGCACTTGATAACATTTCCTTGCCAATACTGATTTTATTGCCACATTTTCTTGCGTTAACTATTTTGAACAATAAGAAATGTATCAGGACAATTTTTGTTTTATTGTTAAATTTAACATTTGGAGTTTAACCAAATATAGCGTTTCGGTGTTGCATTGGCTGTATAAGATTTCAGGACATGAACTATATTATAACATATTCACATATGTCATGTGTCAATACAAATCAGTAACAGTTTCAGTATTATTGTTTATACGTTATTTATTTTAGCAATGTTTACAAAAATAAAATCTGTTCCAAATCAAGGTACAGTGCAATATAAATTTGCATCCTAAACGTTTATTCCTATCATCTAAAGCAATGCAAAAATAAACATGTATCAAACTTAAATATCAATACTTGCTCAATATATTATTGTATTTAGCAATGTGTACAATATTTGAGTTTGAGGCTTATACGATCAAACAGTTAACCTGACAAAGGAAGTAAGTCGGGTTACGATGCACTCTGCAGCAACACCATATTCACTAGACCCAAAGTAAATACATCCACTGCCGAATCATACTTTAACCTTCCAGTATCCAATGATAACTCGGGTGCCATAAAATATTGAGATCCATAATGGGTAGACATCATTGTATTATCATCTAAAAGCCGGGATACTCCACAATCAGACAGTTTAAGTGTGTGTTCTCCATTTTCTTGCTTCAGTACAATATTATTGGGTTTTATTTCACGATGAATTATTGATGGACTTTGGTCGTACATGAATTCAACGGCACTTGTTGATTGGTGCATGATCAGAACTTTTGTTTCAATATCCAAATTAGGATTTTTCTTTAAATATATATTTAAATTTTTCATATCGCAAAATTCAAGAAAGATCCTACCTGAATCGGAAGTAAATAGTGTCAAAAAATGTTCACTTTATTTGGATGGTTCTGGAGACCTCGGATGAATTATATTTCCTTTTTTGCCATTTAAAGCATTTCTTGGTGTCTGTCAATTATTAGTTGTTTTGCCGCAATTGTTTCACCTGTATCATTCCATGGTGTACAGTACCAAAAGCGCCTCGGCCGATCGGGCGACTACAAGTTATTGTATATGTATCTACTATTCCTGTATAACTCATTTTGAATTTTGATTATTTGAAATATTTAAAAAGGAACGATTTGATTAAGCAATAAAAAATATATCAGTAATCTATTGAAATCACATGTTGTTTTTAATATTGTTGTTTTAAATATTTTTTTAATAAATCAAAGCGGGATAAATCCGAAAGGCTCGTTTTTAGCGCTTCATGTCAAAGTTCTATGCTACACCCTGTCTGAATCGTTATTTTGAGCTTGTATTTTGTTTCTTGAAGTTGTGACCGATATTTTTGATTATATATTGAGGTAATATATTTAGGTAATATGAACAAACAAGGTCTGCTGTGTAGTCAATAGTTAAAACGCATATTTAAGTACAAATGCAAAGGTCACGCAATCCCTTAACTGCAGTATATACGTCATACATTAATTAGGCTAAAAAAACAGTTTACTATAAATATTGTTATTGGAATAACATTTTATGCCTTGATCGGGTTCAATGTAATCTAACAAATCAATGAGAAGTGTCACCTGTGTGTTTACAACCAGGGTTAAGTGCTAATTATTACATGCGTGACGTTGTTGTTACAAAGTTAACATAAGGCGAGCCACTGGGGTTTCCAACAGTCGTATTTTCCCGGTGACGCATAAAATACGGCACAATGCTAATTTCCATATGTTGCGATATCAATTGTGTCATATTTTTTCTTTACGTTACTTGTCTGTCTTGTCGCATCCAGTCTGACGTTTCTAGTAAAAAAAATCATATTTAATGGTGTTGAGTATACTCTGTGCCTAAGTTATAAGCACATGCTTATAATGCAAACACACAGGCGTATAATAAAAATAATACTTCATGCTTTCAACAAAGTACGGGAAAAGATTGCTCCTCGGGAGACCATCCGAGAGGCACGTAAGGCTTCACCTCTCGGCCGGTGTTCCTTGCTAAATATCAACCAAATAGGCAACAACTGTCAAACTTTTAAAAAATATAATGTAACTTTAACATGAAAGGTGAATGCAAAAGTTGATATTTTGCTTGTTTTCTTTGGACGTCATGTTATCATACGCTCAGTCAAGTATGAATAAAGGTATGCATATTTGGTTTCCATTTGATTATCCAACATGTTTGATAGACTTTGCTGAATTTAATCCTGGATGGATTGGATTATATAGATCATGATGATGATATTCATTTATTTCATACATGACGTTCGTATCAAATATGATCTTATTCAAAGTGGTCTTTATTGCTGCAATAAATATTTAAAGGTCGGAAAATAGGGCATTTTATAATTTCAGTGGTTTTCATTTGATTTATTGAATATAAGCATATATAAAACTCTGGTGAAAATACATTTTATTTGCATTAAAAACTAATTTTTAGTGATATAATCATCAAATCTTGGCATTTATATATTACCTGAAAGGTGTGCATTAGCAAAGTCTAGTAAGCGGTTTCATATTTGATTAACCCTTTAGCCATGTGTTATATCAAGCCCAAACAAGTAAGCATTGACTTGACAAAGACTAAATAGTTCGAATCTCAAGTCACCGCTAGATAAATAGATTTGGAATACGAAACACGAGGCACGCCTGGGGACAGCCGAAAAAAAAACTCTAAAAATAAAACTCTATAAATATGACTGACGTGCCTAGTTTCCCAGATCTCTTAGGTTTTGTTTATATTTCCTAACAGTCTTGCCGTGTTTCTCAATGCTGTCATTTGCTTTTTCGCAAGAGTCTTCTTACTAAATTGAGAGATAAAGGTTTGGAATACTAAGCACAAGGCCCGATGGGGACAAACAAAAATGTTATTAAATATAAGCATTTAAAACGAATCAAGTAAAAATATGATTGATTTTCCTTAAAACTAATTGTTTATGATACAATAATCGAATCTGTGCAATGATATATTAACTGAAACGTGAGAAATGTTTGTATTAGAAAAATCTTGTAAGTGGTTACATATTTGATTTACCCTTTAGCAATTTTTCATTGAATGCCGTTGATGACACTCAATATATCTTATACACAGAGGACCTTCTTATAAATCCATTCCTTGTTTTACTGATTTGACTTTAATTTCTTACAAAAATTTGTTAGCAAAGCAGGTGCATTTGAAGCATAACTCTTTTAATACAAATCACTTTGGATTTATGGTGTGGATCTATAGTCTGAGGTAAGTGATACTGGCTTAACTACATTGTCTTTCAGTAAGCATTTAGCTGATATATAGACGTAAAATAATTATATGTTCAATTTATTAAATATCGGTTTATTTTATATTTGTACCTTGCCTTAATGACACATTCGTTATATCAGATTCAACCCGGTAATTTAAATATGGCCTCACTAACAGCAATATCGGCAATACCAGCCTTAAAAGCTACAGGCAACATGTCAAGTAGCCATGCCATATGGGTGAAACGCAACACGCAGCGTGCAGTTTAGGAACAGTAATTATAGAGTCCACATTATTAATTGTACTGAAACTTCAAAGTTTAGTTCAGCTTTAATCATTCCAATGCAAGACATCAACCCTAAGGTAAAAACTTAAAGGCAACCGGAATAATTTTTATCCATGTGATGAACCATAAAGATAAGCCCAAACATTTGCTATTAAAATGTACATTACTTTTGTTTTGAAACGACCTACTTGAATACTTGAAACAACAGAGGATTTTTATTGGTTTTACTATATAACGATTGAACGGCATTATTTATTCGAATGTTTACAATAGCATAAATGTTTTATTGCCTCCCAGATAACATTCTTATCTGCTGGTCTTATTGCGGGACCTTTGATTATTATAATCGCAGTTTGTGTATTAAATCGGTAGGAATCAAGAACTGTGTTTTCAAATTTACAAGAATGTTTTATTAGAAAAACACATGTTGTTCTTTGAAATTCACTTTTAACAAACCTTTATGGTGTTTTTAACATTAAGGTGGTTTTTCTATGCTAGTGGCAAATTATAGTCATAAACCTATCATAATATCATGCAAAGGCTATTTTTTTCTATTTTCGTTGTTTCGTTTTTTTTTCTATTTATTATTGTAATCAGCATCATGAATAACTATACATTTTTTCGAGTTGTACAAACGGACCAATCATAATAATTCAAAATATCCTACCTCTCGTTGTATCGTTTGATTTCCATTACGTCCAAAATATAGCAGAAGCCTAAATGATCAGAAGATTTCGTTTATATTAAACAACCACCATTTAAATACAAACACATGTGCCAGTTACCTTGACACTCATGAATAAGCAGTTTCAATTAAAAATTGTTTAATTCGAATATTGTGTGATTGAAACTGTCATGATAGCGATGAAACACGAATGTAAGGTACCACAAGTACGGAAAAAAACCAACAAATATCATGCATTCAGCGTTCGTTTTGTAATTATTACTCTTTACTTTTAATTCGATGTATAACTTACAGTAGTGTTTTATCCCTCGTGTTTCATTTGTAATAATTTTAAAGCTATTTATGTATCACTTTCTATTGCTCTCACTAGCTTTTCTGGTATACCATATGCTCGTAGAATTTTGATCAGTTTGCCGCGATGTATAGTGTCGAAGGCCTTTTTGAAATCTATGAAGATGATTATGGCTGGGAGATTCTTATCTTTGATACCTTCAATTAATCGTCGAAGGGCTAAAATTTGGCTCGTTGTTGTTCTCCCCGGTCTGAATCCATTTTGGTTTATTCTTAGGTGAGGTTCGATTGCTGGTCGGATACGATTGAGGATCATTCTGTTGTATGTCTTAGCTACTAGCGAGCTTAGGCTTATTCCTCTATAGTTGTTGCCTTTTGAGAGATCACCGGTTTTAGGTATAGGTATTATATTCATAATCGACCACTGTTCGGGTTTTCGTCCTTCTAGTAGAGCTCTATTGCAT
>LQRL01133230.1:0-17042 GCA_001703475.1 Hydroides elegans | reverse complement strand
TCGACAAAGCCGAAGAATAAGACCTGTATGTATATCCGACCTTGATTTCGCCGATGATATCGCGTTGATAAGTGAACAAGTCAAACAGGCACAAGCATTGTTCGATAGAGTTGAAACTGCGGCAGCGGCAATAGGCCTGATGGCCAACCCAAAGAAAACTAAAGTGATGACCTTTAACTGTCCTAGCAAGATAGATATAAAAACCAGTGACGGCTCCATACTCGAAGAAGTAGATGATTTCACCTATTTGGAATCACTAGTAAGCAGCTCAAGAGCCGATATAGCAAAGAGAATAGGCCTAGCATGGGCAGCACACAACAAGATGAGCAGAATTTAGAGATCAACACTGTCTAGAAAGACCAAGACGCGACTGTTCCACTCAACGGTAGAGTCAGTTTTCCTATATGGAAGTGCAGCATGGACACTCACAGAGACACTGGCAAAGAGAATCGATGGTTGTTTCACGAGACTGCTAAGATCAGCACTGGGTTTCACGTGGAGAGACCATGTGAACAACAAAGAACTATATGCTGAACTACCCAAAGCCACAGATACAATCAAACAAAAGAGACTCAAGCTGGCTGGTCATTGCTATAGGCACCCAGAAGAAGCTGCATCCAATCTAGTGTTGTGGACCCCTAATCACGGCAAGCGAGGGCGAGAAAGACCGGCGCGGACGTTTGTGCAGCAGCTGCGAGACGACACCGGCCTCCAAGAACGCGAGATGGCATCATTGATGTTGTGCAGGGACCAGTGGAAGATCCAGGCAGGTCGATGTTTCCAACATCGACCTAGGTAGGTAGGTATGTATCACTTTACTTGCAGAAAGGTATCAGAACACCAACCACATATCAATGCAAGACCCAATGACATTGAACTAAATCCATACAACACAATTGCAGAGTCGACTTAACGGAATTCAGGTATTCCTATCATCAATGGAGAACCATTGCAAAGTCAGACAAACAGCAATGGTATATTGGGATTGAATGCGTCAAATGCGGATGCAATTCCGTCTGTATTTTTTATAACGTCTAATGTAAATGAAATGAATCAATACGAAGTGGTCCTAGAGGGTATGGAAATGGAATCATTACCAAGGCAACCACCTCCTATAATTGTTTCATCACCAAATAGTAATGTCACCTTGTCTGTGTATGTTACAAAGCCAAATGAGAATGGATGTTATCCCAATGAAACAATCCACGGTGCACATGAAATTAATTCTACTCAAGAGGAAACTGAAAGTCCACACGATGCAAAAACAATTTCATCAGTCTATAAAACAGATCCAAGCTGTTCAAACGCTCAAGACAAATATGTAGTGCCTGTTAAGAACAACGATTATATGATTTTGGATATAGGTTCTAGTGAAACCAGTATGTCTACGTCAAACTAACACGTTCTGCTCACATGTTAGAGAATATAATGCCTAGTCATGTTGCATAAGACCACGATGTGCTGCCTTCTGTATATTTTGCACAGCAACACACAATTGTTTATGATCCCATATATTAGAATTATATTGGCAGGAATTGGAAATGATATCCATTTCGATCTTTTATTTCTATGCTAGTGTAGTTGTTTCATGATATGAAGTATAGCTATCAAAATATATACTAAAAAGGTGCATATGTTTGACAATCATTCAAAGTTTGTTAAAAATAACTACCCACATAATCTAAAATAATTTGATAGCTAAATATATTCTAATTATTGGGATACACTTGAGACTATGACTGTGAAACGCTAAAAAGTTGTGTTTAATCAAACAAGATGTATTGTATGCTATATAAACCCTTGTTTTCGCATATATTCAACATATATTTTTAGTTGTAATGTACTTTTTCCTTGACTCCTATATTTGTTCTAAAAATTGCATTCACTTGAATAGGTTATTTTAATATATCTTATTTCAATAGTTTTTATGGTAACTAAATCTTAGTGACATTCATTTATATATTTTGTCTATCAAACAAAGAGGAGTTTGCTAAATCACAATTATGTATTGAGAACAAATGATTCGATTTTTATTTTCTAAAAAAAATATATTTAAACACACGACACATTTGGTAAATTATTCGAAGAAAATTGGAAAACCCTCTTAATTTATTACACAGTTATATGAACAACACGTGTGTCACATTATTCGAATCATAGATAAGCATTTATAATGGAATGGTATGCAACAATGATTTAAACAAGCTATACATCTCACATTGATCTACAAAATCAACAAAATAAAATTCTATGAATTGATCACATATCATGATATATTACTAATTATATATAGATGGATACGCAATAAAAATCAAATACGTCCATGGAATTAATTTATCGAATAATTAATTTTGGAAAATATATGTTTGCTAAATTGATTGCATAATAGATATCACTGTATTGAAACGGATAATATTTATGATTGCAGCATTTAACAAAATATATTTATACTCATAGTAATAATCCATCTGTTTATTTTAAATAAACGTCGCACAAATATAAAATATCAATCTTAACCTTATATTAAAGTAAAAATAAAGCTTAAATTCACAGTATATATTAATTTGAAAGCATCATTTGAAACAAACAAATACACACATGAACAATCACAACGCAAACAAATGTAATAAGAGTTCATTCATATTTGAAGTAAGCATTTTGCTTGTGTTTCTTAATTAGATACAAATCTCTGATAAAGCATAGCAAAGTTAAATGATAGTAAAGTTAAATTATATAAAATTACCTTAAAATAAAACAAATTACATATAATATTAAATCAAAGCAATTACAGTTTATGAAAGAACAGTTTTACATTCGCTAAAATATAATTTTATTTCAATACAAAGGATGAATGTGCCACAAAAAATCCAGTGCCGCTCATTTCAATTCATACAATCTCATTTTGACATGCATTTTGTATGATAAAACAGTATTGTTATTATTATATTTCTAAATCTCAAAATAAACAAATTAGTGATGAATCAATATTCCATGTATTCTTGAATAAGTTTTAAGTTTTTCTGGAAACATTGAAAAGTTATCTTGTATCTAATATAAAAACGCTGTCGTATGATATTAAGCATCTATTAATCATAGTACTTATTTTGTTTCATTATTCAGTGGTGATATTAGTTCACGATGAAGCCCTTTTTTAAAAATAACCTTAACATAACCGGGTTTTTGTAACAAATTAGTTTAAGAAGCTCAATTTATCCATGCAACGGTGAATTGCTTTAGTTATTTGTTTTTAAACATATCCATAGTCCTTATTGCATTCATGTTTCTACTGCCGCTACTCAAATTGCCTGGTATGATCGACTCTGGAATGAAACATAAATAAAGTATACCAATGGTACATTAAGACACGTACAATATTAGTTATTAAATTAATATATAATGACACTACCTCATGAGTGGTAAGTGAAATCTGTCAATTCTCCGAGGGAAAGCAAAAAAAATAGTTTTACAAGGGTGAAACTATTTCTTTTGCTTTCCCGAGGAGAATTGACAGATTTCGCTCGTCACGAATTGTAATATTGTTTTTATTCCTAGATAATTGGATCTGAATGTCAAATCTATTACAATTATTGTTTAAATTTAAATCTCCGAAAGGGCCAACAAATCCTATTGTTTCAGTAGTATGGTTTTGACCTGTCAGTATTAATAAAACGATTACTACTAATATATTAAATATATATGTTTTATTATCTTATTTATGTCCGTTTTTGTATATGAAATTAATATATATTCGTTATATAAAATGAATTATTGCATGGTTGAAACATTTTACAGGGCATAACCACACGATCATTATCTTTTGTGATAATGCCCGGGTGCGTAGTAATTGTATAGTTTTTGTTTAAAAAATAAAGATGGCTATTTCATTTCAATTAGAAAAAATGCCCCTGTAAGGAATTGAACCACGGCCACCCAGGTGCCGCTTTGGCGCCTGTTGCATATGGGCACATTTTCTACTCTATTAGCATATTCACGAGTACGTTATGACAACTGTCTTGGTTGTAGAACATACACGCTTGAACACTCAGTACTTGACCTAGTATTGTTATTGTGACGTCAAAATTCTAATTCTACGTAATGAAATTTTGTTTACTGCAGTTACTGAAAAGAATGTGAAAGGATAACACACATGTTTATGAAAATAGAATAGATAAGTTAATATATTTGTATTTTAACGTATAACGTTAATAAACCGAACCCTTATAAAAGTATAAGCATGTTCCTAGTCTGGAAATAGAAAAGCAGTTTAAGAGGGACTGAAATATGTTTGATATTTAATATAACAGGAATAAAACTTAAGGAATTGTGATGAAATATAATCATCAAAATGATGATGTGAAAAATTAAGTTAATATTGATGAAGCATTAATGGATAGAATCGACCACATGTCAAGTTTAAAGCAGATGTATGGAGTGATTAACGACATGGAAAATTGTGAATAAGATGCATACAAACCAGCGAGGAAATCGAGAGTGTCTATAACAAAATACGATCAAACGGGAAGAATATGTCTAAAGACTCTTTTGAATAACATTACGTCACTAAGGACGTATTCTCAAATCTATATAAACCGACAAACCAGTTTCGAAAACACTATCCGAAAAGGTAGGGAGATTGTTTGAAAATAGCCGTTTTACGCAACGTTACGTAAAGTTACACAAACGTTACGCAAATATAGTTCACGCTACAAACACTGAAAAGTGTTCGAAAAATACGGAAATCCATGCAATAAAAGGAACAAAAACCTCAGGATCCTAAAATCAAAATGGTTATTGGCCCTCGGGATAGGAAAAAGTAATGCCCGCGCCCTTCGGGCTTGGGCATTACTTTTCCCTATCCCTCGGGCCAATAAACATTATGATTAGGACCCTTCGGTAATTATTCCATATATATATTTGAAAAGTAAGCCATTTATATTTTAAATCAAATTAACGATAGCTCAAATACATTTGTTTTTACCAAGAATTTCAAGAAAAATTAATAAGAAATATATCAATATTATTTAAATACGTATATGTTAATGAATAATCAATATATTTAAATATACTACATTATATGCATAGTAATTGACCACTCTGTGGAAAGAGCTTCCCACAAAACTTAATATTCATCAAAATTACTCTTAATATTCTATTTAAGATAATGTATATAAATCTTAAAATCAAGTATTATCAGGTTAAAATAAGTAAAAAATTAGTAGTTTTATTGATTGATATTATACTTACTTTCATTCTCGGTCCCTGTGCGGACTTGAATGTGTTGATGTGCAGTGCAGATGGCGGTGGGCTTGGGGTACTGTCGCGACTTGACCAGACTCCTGATTCGTATTCGTTTGCGTAGAGTTCCAGTTGGGCGCTATTTGATAAATACTTGAAAAAAAAAACATAACGAAAATATATTTTGTTAAACATTTTGTTCTCAGCAAATTTGTTTTTTTTTCTTAATTTATTATATATTTATGTTTAACTTTGACCTGTTTTGGTTTGCAAATTCAAATTAAGGGTTGCTATCGCTAGTGCTCATTCCCAAGAAAAACTAGTAAGCATTGATGCCACTTACGCTTCAATAGGTATATTTAAATTAAAAAAAGTCAATAATTTGATGTTGTCTACATTATATGTTTCACATTCTGTGTAAAATATCCCGACAGCACTGAACATTTATCACGAATACTCATAACATCCATATCTGATATATATATTGAAATGTTAAAAATAACATTATATAATGATATAATAAGTAAGTACGTTTTTAATGTCTGAATTATTTCTATTGATTTATTTTATACTAACTTTCTTCCACGATGCCGGTGCGGATTTCACTGTGCTGGTTCGCCGTCCAGATGGCGGTGGGCTCGGGGTACGGTCGCGTGATAAGGATGGTGGTTTTTGTTCGTATGCTTTGGGTTCCGGCTGGGTGCGGTGCGATAAATACTTGAAAAGAAAAACAAATAAATATATATTTTTTACATCTATTATCATCTAATTTATTTTCAATTATATCTACGTTTGACTTTAATCATTATGCGTGCTGTGGTTGTATGGTTTGGTCGTATAACTGATTTTGCAAAAAAACTATTGATTATACTGAAAATTATTTATGTGACGTACTTTAAAATCATCCTAAGATTTATTCCTAGTATTCATTGATAGATGTATTTATTGGTTTGATATTTTACATACTGTTCATAAATATCTCACTCATAACCGAATGCACAAATATTATTTTTGATTTCGTTGATAGGAATACAATTTTATGAATATGATATCACAGACTTAATCAAAATAAATAATCAAAATAAACAGACATAATTAAAATAAATCTTATAGCAGTAAATTAGCTTGATTAATAAAAAAGAGTTGGGAGTCTTTGCTGTAACATAACATTTTAACATATTTAAAATAGTTTCATGCATGTTTACAATACTTACTTTTGACCTTGATCTCTGGGCAGACTTTTGTCTCTCTGTCTGTAAATAGCAATTGTTTTGCCTGAGCATTGTTCATGCCATTGGACGAACAAGAGCTACTTTTCAGTATCATACGATCATGTCTTCTATGCCATTTCATAGATCGTAAGCAGGGTTTTCTTGTCAAATTTAGAATTCTATTAATTTCATATTTATTTCATCCTTTAATTTCAATTTCATTGATTTTAATCAAACATGTTTAATAAATCATCACACATGAACTAGGTTATACATAATCCTAATTGATATTTGACAGAACATTATTTGAAAAGTAAACGTTTGAACGATTTATATGCCTTTATATTTGCAATATGCCAAATTGGTTTCATTTATGTTTAAAATAGTTACTTTTATCTCCAATCCATGGGCGAACTCTTATTTTTGTCTGAGCATTGTTCATGACCTTGCAAATACTGGTTTTCATTACCATCAAAACCAAGTCTTCTATGTCAATGCACAGCGCGCGCCTGCCATATGGTTTTCTAGAGTCATATTCAATGTTTGAATATACTATTAATATTTATTATCATAGTTTATCACACATACACTGTTTTGCGGTATCGAAAGTAAAATATATTGTAGTAAAAATATATAAACGACATAAAAACGTTTTTTCTCTATTAACATAGTTATATTCGTACATGATTCACATGTATACTTGATCTTTCTTTGCTTCTCACGCTGCCGTCTCCTCTAGCTGCTACAGACAAATATAAAGCTAAATTAATCATAGTGTTACTATGCAAAAATTTACTAGTTTATGTAATACTTAACTAATAACAAAATTGTATGTTTTATGTTTAATCTAATTGATGCATGCTTGATAGATAAAGACACAGTTGAAATTTTAATTTCATTGTTGATTTTACGCTTATAAACACTTTTATCTCACTTGTTAGATATATATTCTTAATTGCCTGACATTATAAAATATAATGGACATTTTGAAGAAAATGGACATTATATTTACACGTACCCTTTTTTTGTCGAGCGAAAGCAATGATTTATTGCTCCTGTCCATCTGTTCACCAGCATTATAAAAGTTCCGTTTCTCTGGTGCTTCGTAGGGGTCAGGTCCCGCATCTATCGCACTAGTTCTTATCTCCAACCGACTCTTCTAACAAATATTCAAGTCACTTACAATGAAAAGAGTATGATAATTTTTACTTTATTTTGCGCCGATTCAGTTAACACACGTTATCGAGTTTTGTTTGCAATGTTAAACAGTGTCTCTGAAACTTCAAAAATGAATTAATAACTTACTAAATTTTTTGCATTTTGAAATCGGAGATAACATACATAAACACGCTTCTAAAATATATTTTCATGTTACTTTATCATATATTAAGCTATATATCAATTAAACGTGTTATATTCTCATACATGACGTTTCGGTATACTTGATCTTTCTTTGCCTTTCATGCAGAAAACCTCTTTAGCCGCTACAAAAAAAAACATACAGCTATATTTATCAACATTTGAATAAGCATAAGATTAATATTTTACGCTTATGTAATAACTAGCTGATTACAAAATGGTATATTTAAAATTCAAACTTCTTATTGGTTTCTTGATAATCGAATGCATTGCTGAATTTGTATTATGTTTCTCTTGTTTTTCTCTTATAAACACTTTCGCTATTTCTTGAATGTAAATTTTAATTGCTTTACATTCTTAGAAGCAACTGGAGTATTGAAGGTCAACAAAAACTTAGATTTTTTTCTAGCGCATACCATTGCTTTCGTCAAATTTTGTGTTCCTGTCTATCTTTCCACCACCACTTTCAACTTTCCTTTTGTATTTTATTTCGTCAGGCCCGACATCTATCTTTTGACAGACTCTTTTGTCAGACTGATTCTGAAGTTCACCAATGTTCAAATCATATTACCATGAAAGGAGTATTACTGCATTTACATTGTTTTCCTTGTGTGAATTGCATTTCAAATTATAAGCTCAGATTGGCACTGCTATCTTTTAATAATTGTGTAAGGTAAACAAAAACATATCATCTAAATTCATTTAGAAAATAATCGAGTTATAAAATGAAAAAAAAACCTTAAGTGCACCGAATTCATTCAACACTCCTGTATGAGTGTTCTTGGCCGCACGTCTGTCAAGCCGTTGATAAAAGTGAATACCTTAAATTTACGTATAATTTGTATACACATAAATAAAATCTTATAGTCATAATATTATGTCAATTGTATGTGTTTTATATATTTTTCATATAATTTAAATTTAAACGTTAATTCTGTTTCGACTAAATTGATTTTAACTTCTTACCTTCGAACGCTGCCTTCACTCTACACATACTCTTTCTTTTTCTGGCGTCGTACTTTGTCATAGAGCAAATAAGTCGTTGTATTCGTGTAACAGTCATATTTTCGTCTTCGGTGACATTAATCACCGTTGGAAGTGGTTTATTTTCCCTTATTCGAGCTAACATTTCTTCTCCAATGGGGATGTAATGACGATCCTGTCTTGCCTCAACTTAATGATTTTAATATATAGTCAATCAGCAAATGAGATGTTTGAAATAATAGATATTGACTATATATGCAAGTCAATGTTTAGTAGCACTTATTAGCCAACAATCACAATTTTTACACTCAGTTTTGATCTTTACAGAAATCATGAAAAGGCTTACTTAATCATTCATATGATACAATTTATATAGGACAATAATATACTTAGTGTTTTGTTTGTGAGATTGAATCATATCTAGAAAAAAAAACTATTTTTAAACAAATAAAAGTGTAAGCATACTTTATTTATAATTACAATTATATTATATATATGTATTGAAGTACATTGGTTATTTACGATTTGATGCCTGTTTTAACACAATCAATTCATGAAAAAAGCCTCATGTTACACATATAATATCTACGTATTGACACGTTTCGATGAGAATGTTCAAAATATTTTTTTCATCTATTTACCTGAAAGCGGAATCAAATCTGGGTACACTTCACTTTGAAGCATGACAAGATACACAAGACCCAAAGCAAATACATCCACTGATGAGTCATATTGACGTTTGTCAAGAATCTCAGGCCCCATAAAACAGTCGGTCCCACAATACGTCGCCATCATTGAACCTTCATGAAATAGCCTTGATAATCCAAAATCCGAAACCTTTACAGTTACTTCGCCATTTTCACGCTTCAGAAGAATATTTGCTGGTTTGATATCTCGATGAATGATTTTCGGGTTCTGACTGTGCATGAAGAGAACAGCACTTGCAGATTGATGCATTATTTTTATTTTGCTTTCCAAATCCAATGCGGTTTTCTTCAAATATGCCTTCAGATTCCCTAAAGCACAATGTTCGAGAAATATCCACCCCGAATTCGAAGTTATACAGTGTCCAAGCGCCTGTACTATATGTTTATGATTTGGGAACATTATGGTCAGCCTAAATTTGTGTTCTACTGACTTGCGATCTGTGCCGTTTGCATCATCGAAAACAATTTGTTTGGCCGCGATAATTTCACCCGTTTCAGTATGCACTCCTTTGTGCACTGTTCCAAAACTACCACCTCCTATCGGATGAGTAAATGTTATTTTATATTTATCTATTTGTCCCTCTCCCGCCTTAAAACTCATTTTAGTCGTTGCTTATGACCTTTTAAACATCTGAAAAAAACTTATACCTCATATGGATCACTGCATTTGACAATAAGTAATTGTTCTAATAATATGATTCAAATTTATAAATCAGTGTTCTCAGACCTTTTAGATCAATTATTATTTATGTTCAAACATTTATTAAGTTAGGTTGCTGTTATATGGGTGTGTTATAAATTTATTCATATATATTTAATATGTTTTATGAACCCTTATAGATATCGATTTTATATAATAATATAAATAATGTTTATGATTTCCAAAGCCTTTTAAATGTTGATTTTATATCGTTATACTATTAGTAACAGTTGTATACTGTTTTCTTTCTTTTAAACTGGAATGTTGCTATTCTTTTCTTGTTTGTTGAACTAAATGATGATAAGTCGCTAGTGCGGGATCATGACCATTAAGTGATCATGAAACAGGGTTAGAGATCTTCTTTTGTTGCAAATTTTGAGAATTTGATAATCGGGTGTTTAATTACTACCACAATACCCCAATACTATTCTGAAGCAAAAAATGTGTCAGATTTCAAATCCTTACGGGAACAGTGTCAAACCATGGACCGAAAATGAAATGCATGTCAAAAAATAATAAACAATTTAATATTTTCTATTTTCCTCAGTATTTAGGAAGCACTCTACATATGCTGCAGAAACAATGATTATTTTGCTAAGAAAAAGCCTTAAAACAAATAGTTATACACGTCAAAAGGTCACTAAATTAACTACAAAAATGATATGATACTAGTTAATTACTAAAGCTGATACAAAGCTATGCTTTAATTGTATACAGTTTTACTATTAATTCACTATTTTACTTGTTTAATTTCATTTTATTGATGCATCATATGCGATGGGTATACAGGTGATAATAATAAAAGGGTTTTTACGAAAATAGATTTTGACCCGTCGGCAAGCGAATAATAATTCTAAACCCCATATGGTAATGTCACCGTATATTCCGCTATCCCTTCTTTGTAATGATCCCAACAAATTTACTATTTTTGAAACATGAATATATATTCTTTATGACTGGGCAATTAACAGGATCATCGATGCCGGGAAATTTCGTAAAATAATATTGTCGACATTATGTTGCATGGCATAATGTGAAAACTGTGAAATAAACATGCCATATAGTTGGCCCCTGATAAAACGTAGTGTCAATACATACCAGCGAATCTGATCAAATGGTAGATAAGTAGGGTAAATCAGGTCAAGAGTATATTTTTAATGTGCATTTTATGGTCTCTAGCTATATAATGTAAAAAACTTGATATCACAATAAATATCATGTTTTTAAACCACTTCAGCCTCACATTACGTGTTGAAACTTGTTTTGAATCCATATACCTTTTGTGACCATACAAATAATTAACGTTGAGTGATCAGTCATTAAAACCATTAAGTAGATGCTTATTTCTTGGTACATAATATTAGTATGAGTGTTTTTATATTAGAAGCTTCAAAATGTCAGTAGGTAATGATGTACCAGGGCCAACATATCATGATATGATCATACCAACTTGAAACTCATTTAAAATCTAGTGAATGGCCCGTGTAATAAAATGTTAATATATCCCATTTACGTTGACTTATATCTTTAATGTTTTAATGGATTGCGTCAATAAGCACGTCACAAATTGTATAAGTTCAGGCGTATTTATACCTTTCAAAGCAGGGCTGGATTTGATTATACCATGGTAACTGCATTGTCTATACACATTAATTCCAAATAACACAAGTTAATGATTACATCTGTTTTGTTATCATACAAACGCATGTTCAATATTTTGTTCTTTATTGTCACCGTATGGTTATAGTTTTCATAAAACACAGATTTCTGGAATCTTAATCGAACAATCATTTGTTTCGCGGCATTAAAATAAATGAACGAAATAATCCAACAGTCAAGCCATAAAGGGAAATTTGTAAATAATAAAAATAATAAAATAAATAAAAGAACCGCGAAATAAATATATGTTTTATGGTCATTTAAATTGAGACAATGTTTGACAACAGATGATTAGCCCTATTATGAAGAGTGTATATTCTTTTTTTTTAACTTTTTACTCTACAAAATAATATTCACATAGCTATAATTTGAATGCAAATCGCCACGCACGTAACTAAAGTGCAATAAATGTTGAAGAAGGACATTATGTCTTACATACTAGCAAATAAAGCCCTTATCTTTGTTTGTATGCATTATAATATGTAAATGATTACCTTGAGAATGAAGTATTTAGAGCTCTAAAGTGAATTAGTATGACTGCACTCAAGAGAAAATAATTAGCTAGAGCGCTACTTAAATAAAAGTACAAATGAGGATTTGCATATTGCACTTTGAAATGAGATTTGTGTGTTATTTTATGTCGATACTTAAGATGAATAATCGAAACTAAATTATGCATACTTAGCTTTTATTACAAAGTGGTTAATTATTCAATCATGTGTCCAAAATTTCACATTTTATGCAAAATCATGTCAAATCTAAGATTATTTGTTTTAATTACATATGGTGTAATGCAACAAGTTATTTGAACATAATTTTATGAATTATAAGAGATATGAAGCATATCTTGCTATCATAAAACAATCTAGTAAGGAAAGAAATCATTTTTGTGACATAGTTGTCCATAAATACTTTTTTAAAATTTCTAATGCAAAATGAAATACAAACTGGCATTGTATCTCGTACCAGGACATCTTTAGAAACATGTTTTAAAAACAGTCTTTTCCCCGTATTTCACATATACTATAGCTTAGCTTAATCGTTTTTTATTGGGCCGGGGCATTCAAGGATTTCATTCCCAATTAACAAATGCATCGAAAGTAAAAAGATCTTTTACATGTTAAGCAATACCCTAGTTTAATTGAAATACATTGTGAAGTTTACGCTATAGCAAGTGGATTTTTTACGTTAAGAAAGTAAAATTTCAACATAGAAATGTTTATGATTGCTGTGTTTCTTTATTAGTGAATACCTGCTGACATCGGATGACTAGATTGATTTGTTATAGAGTTATTGATTGAATTATTATTTTGGTCGAGGATTTATCTTTTCAACACACATCCAGTTTAAGGTTAAATTTAAAACTTTGAAACTTGAACTCCATCATATGATTTCTATTTAATCATAAAGCTATACCCGATTTTTTCTGACGGCTGTGTATGTACAATTCACCAATCGGATCAAAAATATATAGTTGGACGATTAGGACAAGTTTATGTTTTTGGCATCCAAATAAGGGTGAAGTTATCATGACATGATGTTTAAAATTTGATAAATAAGTCACCATTTGTTTCCTAAACGCGATGCCAACCCTTGAGAATCCCATCAACCTATTTGTTTACTCAAACGATCTAAGACCGTTTGAAATTCAATTTTAGTTTGCGGATTTGCATGATATATATACGTTAGGACTGCAGCCACATCGTTACTCATAAATACGTACTGACAAATGTTCTTTGAAACCAACACGATCGGACGCTAAATGTGATTGCTCTTAAGCTTTGAAATACATTCTGTTTGTCATCTCGTCCTCACTATCAGATCCTTTTTCATGAAGATCTATTATTCTGTCTATTCGTCAAATGACTTTGTTCATTGTTACATTGGTTTCAAATGTGAATCATCAGTAACCAACGGTTATATTTACTCCTGGTTGTGTATCCATTTTTCCAGTATGATATCATTGCCTCTAATTATCAATGATTATTTTCAAAGAATATAAAAACAATTTTCGCTTATATTTGCTACTCTCTGAACTGACAGAAGAGTTTCGTTGCAGACTACAGATATATGTCTAACGAACGAATGCAATAATGACAGAAGTTCCTCAAGTGTAACTCATCTTACTAGCAACGCCGACTTCTGAATCTCATTGCAATTGAGTGATAGTGAATGACATTGGTCGATAATCTCAACTCAATACATGGCAAGGATCATTTTTTTAGATTAAAAGTAAATGTAACATGGGATCATAACTTTAATATATTTGAATTCGCACCTAATTGAATGCTAGAAAAGCGACATCTTTAAACACAAATTAAAGATGTAACCTAAAATGCAAAACGGGATAGCTAAGAAAATATTCAGGGGTGAAGTCAAAGATTACAGCTTGAATACAGTTATTATACACTGTGCCCCCTACTGCAATAAGTGATCTGTTAAACTTTTTGTAAATGTCTTTCACTTAAAATAAGATATGCTCATGACAATGTTAAGGAAACCCCTTTTTGTGGCCATACATTTATATGCCGCATGGGTCGCATATGAATTTTGTCGGTCAATGAGGCATGAGGCTTGGACAGGGGAAGTGGCCAGATTGAACTAAATATTACAGAATCCCATCAAAACTCCAGCCAATAAATATATATCATATACAACAAAACAATAAAACTCCATTCAATACATTTAGTTTATATACACATCAGTGTATGCTCCCAATAAATAAAATTGTCCAAATAAACTGTAAGTATTGTGATGTAGGAGAACAACAAAGGTTTTTCGTCACAAAACGTTAGCTTATAGAGCAAAAGTGGCTGTTTGTGCTCATATCGATCGGGTCAAGTGCGTTATCAAAGCAACTTATTAGATAAAACCGGGAGAAAGGGACTGAGTAAGTTTGGGATTTGGAGAGGAAGCACTGACCTCACCGATGCATTGAACGCGAATATTCAAGTAATCAGTTATATAATTGTTGATGCTATCGATAATCGAACGTCTAGCTGATTTTCTTACTTGGGCCGTATTGGTAAAAACGGACTGTCAACATTTCTAGTGATAACGATTTTTTTAAAAGTTTAATCATCAAGTGTCAATATAGTACCTGTGTCTGCCTTACCATCATGAAGTTTTTTTTTCCATAGCGTCGTTTTATTTTGGAGTTTTTGAAACCACCACTTCAATCTGGGTATCCACTTCACTCCACTTAATTTTAGCGGGCCGTTCATGGCACGTGTTTAACTACTCAGTTTTTTAGTAGAGCAAATTTGATATACCAAAGATGGGAGGGAAAAAACTAGTGGGATTATGTATATTAAGCAGTATTCAAAATATGATTATCAAAATGCAAATATCGTGACCCCTTTTAGTGTTACACTCATGATGTTATACCAATTTATTATCCGGTACATGTGAGATTGATACTGTCTCAAGGAACTGACTTTCGGTACGATCCATGTCTGTTGAAACTGAAGAGCAAAGAACGCAACAATCCATATTTTATCAAGGGAAGATGTTGCTTGAGCACTATTTATTGAGTAAAAATGATTTCATTCACAACGATTAGAACAAGCTATTACTCGTGTATTGATCGTCTTAATGAAAAACTCATACTTTATTGTTTGTGTAGATAAATTAAGTGATATTTATATCGAGTTTGTTACTCTAATTACCACATTGGAAGGAGCATATATACAAAGTTGTATCCTTATAAGACTTATACTTGAAACAATGAATAAAACACAATGATCAATTAGCAGTTCCGGATTTCCGCATAATATGTTTTGGCGCCTACATTGTACCTTTATTAACCAAATCATTCATACTCTTTGATCGTTCCAGGCATCCCTCTATCTTCTGTAATGCGTTAGCCCGCGCCTCAAGTATTTCCGGTAATTGACCTAAGAACTTATATTAGTCCCGACCTTTCGTTTTACCCCTAATAGTTTTAGTGAACGTATTACTTTATATGATACACAGTCATAACATTATTTTACCCTTCACATAACTTTAATATTGAAGCGCTCACAGGCTGTTCAAATAACTGCTCATTAACAGATCAGCACACAATATCATTTAAACTAAACCCTGCATTTCATTTTGATCATTATGATCGATTATTATTATTCTTACATAGCAATAACATCATTTTATATTTCATAAAAGGATATTATTATGTATTTGTTATTATATGTTTTGTCTGTTATCACAACTATCACTTGGTTTTGTTTACTAACAATTTGTTTAATTTGTGATAAAAATGCAATGGTACTGCTATAGAAATATTGATAAAATAGTCATCCCACGTCCTTATGTTTTATAGCAATTCAAAACATGAAATAAATGTCAAAATTGATATAAGTTCTGACTTCAAACACTGTGTTGAAATCTTATCATAATCTCTTAGATATAAATTTAATTGTATCTTAATTGTATCGTATGCACAGGTTTTAGATGATAAACAGAAATAACGTTTGAGCCATCCACATAGTGTAAAGCAATTCATATTTAAATGAACATAAACCACACAATTTGTTACGACTATCGTGTTTTGGAAGAGTCCTAATTTATTTGTTATTAGAAACACTGACCGAGGAAATACATACATTAAATGCGTACATTGAGCAATCGCAAAAATCGCGAAATTTATGATATAAAAAGTACAATGTACACATGTACAATAGAAGTAAAACATCAATAAACCGGAAAAATCCTTAAATACGAATTCAATTTCAAAAAGGCAACATATGGTGAAAATGTCACCACCATGCAGCATCCATACTAACTATTGGATTTCAATGTTAAGCTTCCCTGATTCGTTTTGTTAAGTTTTGAAACAAACTTGATATCTAAATGCAATATATTTTTCGTCAAAACAACGGTTATATTTATTTTCAAGCATAGAAAGTATTTTTAAACGATTACGTTGATGGCTAATAAACGATTGCTAATAATCATTCAAATTTTGTTGGCGAATTGGTATACAACTTTGTTCTTGTTTTCATTTACAAGTGATAATTGTTTAATAGTTTATTAATTATTAATTATTATTTTATCGTTTGAGTTGTCGATTGGTAAATATATATATTATCATATTAATCTCCGAACCATCCTCATCATAAAATAGCTAAACATCAATACCTATATCATTGTATTAATGTAAAAGTCACACTCATTACATGATTTAAGAAA
>LQRL01133222.1:9482-25545 GCA_001703475.1 Hydroides elegans | reverse complement strand
CAGTCACCATTGGCACAGGGTGAAGGCACGCAGACGTTTGCTTGCTCTGTCAATCACAAAACATATTTCATATCGACAAGTTAAACTACTGGAATGGCACATTTTTCAAAAAGTTGTAAAATCGCATTGAAACAACTTTTTACCGTCACAGTTAGTTCCCTGCCAACCATCATAGCAAATACATGTGTAGTCATTCCCAGATTCAAAACAGTCACCATTGGCACAGGGTGAAGGCACGCAGATGTTTGCCTGCTCTGTCAATCACAAAACATATTTGATATCGACAAGTTAAACTACTGGAATATTATAAGTTTTAAAATTGCATTGAAACAACTTTTTACCGTCACAGTTAGTTCCCTGCAAACCATCATAGCCAAAGCATGTGTAGTCATCCCCAGATTCAAAACAGTCACCATTGGCACAGGGCGAAGGCACGCACGCATTGGCTTGCTCTGTTAATATTGGCACAAAATGCATTTTATATTATTAAAAATGATTACCTAATTCAATCATTTGATTTCCATTAACTCTTTTCCTGCCAAGTTTTGACGCAAATAACTATCATATGTTACCAAGTTATGTTGCGTCATAACACCGTAAAATACCACGTTATTTGCGTAGAGGCGGTATAGCGCAGTCGGTAGAAGCGATAGGCCGGCATGCGGGAGGACCGGGGTTCAAACCCCGGTTTAACCTTTTTTGGTTCATGTCATTAATAATTTCAGGGGCACATTATGTCATTCATAAATTCAGGGGCACCCAATGAAATTGATTGAGAAATCATTTGAAACGTGTAGGAAATCTACAATTATCGTTATTTTAATGTTTGAATGATGCCTAAAATCCGTTAATTTTATTGTCGTGAAATAATATTTTTTTTGCAAAAAAAATCCCGGCTACCTTTTATTTTTCGAAAGTCTTAATTTTACTATAAAAGTATTTCTAAACATAAACATATATTTTTTTATGCCTTTTTCATCTAGCTTCGTAAAAAACAGGAACATGTTTTAAGAAAAAAATATAAGTCGTTAGACTAGAGTTTGATTTTTATTTAGTCAGGGGTACCGAGCGACTTATTCTGTGAAATATTAATTCTTTTCAAATATCTATCTTGCTGGCATGTTCACAGAGCAGAATAGATACATTATTGTATTAAAGATATTTCGTATTTTCCTGGCATTTTATACGAAAAAAAAACAGTGATAAATGTGTTTCTAATAACTTAAATAATGGTTGGTTAATAACAGAAATGGGATTAAGACATAGTTATTTTACTGAGATGCACTTGTACATATAACAAAACACAAAAAGAAGTTTTAATCTATTCTATGCACAAAAACAACGTTTCTACATATCAATGTTTTATTCTGCTGGTAGTTTTGTGCAAAGTTGCTGGCACAATATTTTATTTGTTCCTTGCTGGCAAATAAAGAATAAAAGTGTTCGAAAAATATAAATAATAAGCATGTTTTAAGAAGTTTACAATTCTTTTCAGGCCAAATGCAGTAAAATGAGACACTATTTCAAAAATGACCCGTTGGGTAGTCCTGTTTAGTTAATCATTCCTAGCTATAAAATCACAACAACGTTTTTGAATATTTTTTGAATTCATTGTTTCAAAGGAAATAAGGGAAAAATCAGGGAATGCGAAACTGACTGGAGACTGGCCAGCCAGATTTTGAGGTGAACGCAAAAAGGGCACCCCGTGACATTTTTCTGGTTAAGTGTTCGAAACCTTCGCATATGAAAATGATAAAAAACACGTATTTTTTAAAAAGAAATAAACAATAAAGAAATCAAATTTCAAATAAAATGTTACAATATAAAAAATCATTTGTATCCTGACATTTGAAAAGGTCAATGACAAAATCAATATTTAACAACATATTAAACCAAATTTTATTTATGCCTGAACTTTTTAACTCCATATATGGAAACCCACCGTGGCCGAGTGATTAAGGTCGTTGGATCGATTCTTTCATTAACTGATTCAAACCCCCTTTACTTTTTACAGGTACAATGTTGTTAATCCTAATTTTGTTAAATCCATTTTGAAAGGAAGACCTTTTTAGGAACACCACACGGGATGCTCCTCCTTTTTAAATCTATTTGCATGCGTACTTTCAAATAATGCATCCTATAATCAATATCTTTAATAATCAATGAAAATATCAAAAGCAAGATCGCTAATCACCAACACTCTTAAAAAAATATATATAATAAATATATATGCAGGGTTTGTAAATTGTTAATAAAAAACATCTTAGATCGGGATCCAAAATACACAGATTATGGGCGTCCAGTTGGGTCTGCGATCTCAATGATGGCTTGTTTATGTGTTAAACGATTAAAAATAATACCTCTATGTTTATTTTTATCTGTTTAAAGAACCTTTTAAAACCTTTTTTCTAGGCAAAAACCTTTTAAAAACCTTTTTTCCAACACAAAAACCTTTTAGAAAAACCTTTTTTCGTGTATCGGTCGCTGGGAAGCCTGAAAACGTGATATCTATATAATTTCATTCAGTGACCAAAACGTGAATAAATGTGGGTATCGAATAAAATCATAAACTCACTGTTTTCTTGATCAGAATCATATACATGTATTCTATTTAATAATTTAGTTCAAAATATCTTCTTTTCTCGTTTTTTATATTACATTGATATAAGCAATACCAAACAGGGCTAAACATTCAAAGAAAGCCAAAAAATAAGGTTTAAAAATAAAACAATAAAATCCCGGTTTATCCCGGTTTGGTAAGTTAAGGGTTTGGGAGGAAACCGGTATTCCCGGTTTATCCCGACTTGGTCATACGTGAGTTAATGCTAATAAAACGTATGCTGATTAAGAATATCAGTTTTTTTTATGATATTAAAAATGTGCTCTAATGTAGGTGAAGTTATATTTAATACTATTTGTGATGAATGTCTTTCAGTAGGAAATACAAATATTGGAGTTACTACACATTCGGGCATTATCACAAAAATTAGGACCGATTAGTAATACCCCACGCACGAAATATGTTCTATGTTTTGTATATTCTTACCTTCACAATGGATTCCTTGGTAACGCATGTTACAGTTACATCTGTAGCCATTGGTTTCATCAATGCATTCGCCGTAGACGCAGGGTGAAGACGCACATTCATTGATTTCCTCTGTGACAAAATATCAAATGTGACAAGTAAATACCGGTAAATGAAGGTAAAATTCATATATGAAATGAATACGGCTCTCATTATGACTTTTAACTCGCAATATGACCTTTTACTCGCAATATGACCTTTTACTCGCAATATTACCTTTTACTCGCAATATGGCCTTAAACTCGCAATATGACCTTTTTACTCGCAATATAACATTGAATTAACAATATGACCTTTGGCTCGCAAGATGACCTTTTACTCACAATACGACCTTTTACTAACAATATGACATTTTACTCACAATGTGACCTTTACTCGCAATATAACCTTGAATTAACAATATGCCCTTTTAGCAAATTGCAATATCGCAATATGACATTAAATTGGTTATACTCATGTATGATTTGCAAAAAAATAATTTGTGCTAAACTGCCAATAATAGGATATTACATATATACATATATGTTTCAATGCTAATCATGCTTATCTAGTCATTCTTTTTAGTTTTATGTATGTCATTATATAATGTTTCTAGTCATTTTAGTATTATTTTTGTTTTAACTTATATATTAATGCACACCTTATATACCATGTTTTGTAAAGCGCTTAGGGCTGTTTCAGATTAAGCGCTATATAAATGTATTCAAAAAAAAATAAATAAATGAATATACACATGTATTACCCTCGCAATGGATTCCCTGATACCCTGCACTACAATTGCATCTGTAGCCATTGATGTCTTCAATGCACTCCCCATTCACGCATGGTGAAGACCCACATGCATTGATACGCTCTGTAACAAAAAAAATCTTTAGGTTTTCTGTAATATGATGATTTCATTTTCATGATATAAAATGCCTTCGGCTGATTTATAATTTCGACAAACAAACGTCGTCCAATGTCCTTATCTCGTAGTTTTACACCCGCGACGCGAATACGACGTCGATATGATGTCATAAGTGCCACGTCCGCTTATATCATACAATGATGTCATGAAGACATATTATGCACGACGTGATATATTTACACTCTTATGGTACATAGTTAGTCGAACGTCGTAAGACGCCTGGTTCTTCACATTTTATATATTTATATAACATTCTTTCCATTTGTTTGATATTTTATGCTAAGATTATGGATAAAATATTAAAAAAAAATATTTCTAAAGAATTACTCTCTTTAAATAAAAATGCATAATATTCCCCTTAACGAAGTATTGTGAACTCTATATACATATTTTTACTCACGAATACACTGCCATCCGTCTTCTTCAACCAAAATGGTTTCATTGCTTTGATCATTTATCAACAGCTCACATTCAGGACTTTTGAAGTTGACACTTGAACAGCTTTCCCTTAAACATTGAAGGGCACCCCACGACACATTTTCCAAAAAGTTGTTAAATCACCTTAAAACAACTTTGCAAAGACGAACAGCAACAAAATACGCCTTTTCGAACATTAAAATTTTGCAAAAAGGTGTTCATTTTTTCAAAGCCAGCTGAGCTGTTCCTCCTTTTCTAGCCAGCTTGGAACAGAAAAGGAACACCTTTTGAAATAATTTAACTGTTGAATATAACTAAATTACCTATTATTAATAACAAATAACATGTTATAAGACAACTGCAAGCAATTACGATCAATTTGCAATGAAGTATTCTCATAAGATATCACAAAATAAAGAAATCATCAAAAAAGGTGTTCCTCAAACTGCTAAAATCTCCAAGCTAGAACGAATTTCTTCAAAATCTCCAAGCCAGCTGGGATTTGCTGGGGAACAGCTTTTGTGAGGAACAGCTCGTGGGGTACTCTTCTAATATGAACTCTATATACATATTTTTACTCACGAATACACTGCCATCCATCTTCTTCAACCAAAATGGTTTCATTGCTTTGGTCATTTATCAACAGCTCACATTCAGGACTTTTGAAGTTGACACTTGAACAGCCTTCCCTTAAACATTGCGCAGCACACTCTAATGCAATGCTAGAGTTCAATATTTTCCTAACGTCATGTCCACATTTCGAGTTCTTATAAATTGAGTAAAAGTTTCCGAATTGCTGTATGCTTTCAATGACACCAAATATTATAATGAAACAAAGGAACACCCTGATTAGAATGCGTAAATGCATCTCAGAAGATAATTATTTCATGTTTTAAGTATTCTTGTATAAACCGTATGTATCAATTTACACTTAATCTTAGTCTGCTTTGTTATTCTAATGCCTGCTGTTAAATGCTTATGAAACGATCATACTATATTGTGCTTCTCTGTGCACCGTTATTTATGGTCTGTAACCAAAACATTCTCTTTGTAATGGCGACAAGGTGTTAATAATTTATAAATGGCATATATGGCATCTAAATGATACAATTTATAAGTGGCATTACATGGCAATCCTCTGATTGAATAAAACATGTGTTTGCCCTTAACTGCATTTATAAATATTTAAAGAAATACTTATGCTTCATTTAAACGTATGCACTGGTCGCCTGGAAACTAAATGCGATGGATCTTGTCAGGACACGGATCATGTCAAATTTCAAGTTTAAATACTTAATGAAACAATGCACTGTACTGATTTAATAGTTAAACAGCATCGAATGAAATAGCTATGAATGAAGAGTGAAGGGCACCTCAGGACAAATTTTTCAAAACGTTGTATAATCATTTAAAATCTACATTACAATTACGAGAAACGGGTGACGACTGGGAAAGTCCAGTACCGGTGGTGCAGAGGACCGGCAAGCCCTGTACTAGGGGCCATCAATCGCTACGAGTAACCAAAATGAGCAATACCCTCAGGACCAAGCGAGAGCGAGGGAGGATGATCGGTCCACCGGTAGATACACGGAGACGACTACGCCACGTTTAAGGACAGACATTTCTAACAACGGAGATAACGTCTGCAATTGCGGAAAAGCGTTGAAGAACAAGAGAGGGCTCAATATTCACCGAGCTAAAATGGGCTGCCCGCCAAATTTTTCAACTTAGAACAACGCGCAAGGGAACTTGGTGAGACGACGGAAAGGCCACACCAGGAAGCACACCACAGGCCTATCCCAGTACCGAGGGATCAAGAGGCGGGGCACGAACATCGAAGAGTTAATCCAGAAGAAGAGAAACGGAAGGAAAGAATAAACTGGCCAGCGCAACGGGAAAAGGAAAAATGGAACAGACTTGATGAACACTTGGATGCCCTATTAGAAACAACTTCAAGGGGTTTAAGGGGTGATCTATCAAGTGTGCAAGGAAACATTCGGAGTAAAAGAAGTCAAAACGAAAATACAAACAACGACACAAAACAGAAAACTATCGCAAATTTAAGAGCTGCGAGCAGATTACAAGAGCCTGCGCAAACGATTCAAAGAGGCTACTTTAGAGGAGAAGGCCCGAATAGCGGAGCTTACTCGATATAACCGCGAGCAGTTGAGGTATCTTCGAAGGGCTGAGAGCCACAGAAAAAACAGGCGCGAGAGAAGACGCAAACGTGCGCGCTTCATGTCCAATCCATTCGGATACGTCGCAGGCATGTTGGGTGAGAAACGAAGTGGAGTGTTGAAAAAAAACGAAAGAGGAACTCGAGAACCACCTAAGGCTTACCCACAGCGATCCAGAAAGAGAACATGAACTTACCCCGAACGCCAAAGTAAAATTTTAACTAGAGCCGACAGAACCATTCGAGATGGGGCTTCCAAAGCTATCCGAGCTCTAAGAAGTAATAAAGAAAGCCAGAGCAGCATCAGCTCCCGGACCGAATGGAGTGCCATACCGGATATATAAGAATTGCCCCAAACTTCAAAGAAGGCTGCTAGCGCTTTTCAAAGTAATCTGGCGAAGGGGAAAGTGGCCGACAGCTGGCTAACATCGGAGAGAATCTTCGCCCCGAAAGAGGAAGATTCTACAGAGATCAAGAAGTTTAGGACAATATCTCTCCTCAACGTTGATGGAAAGTTATTCCTCTCCATTCTATCGAGGCGCATGACAACAACGTACCTGCTGAAAAACGGATACCTAGACACCTCGGTCCAGAAAGGAGGTATTCCAGGTGTATCGGGCTGTATTAAACATACAGCCGTCATCAGCCAAATAATAGGAGAGACAAGGAAGAACAAAAGAGATTTAGCGGTGTTCTGGCTGGACCTAACGAAAGCTTACGGCACCATTCCACAAAAATTATTTGAGCTTACACTCCTGCGATACCACGTGAAGGAACAATTTCGAACCCTGTTGGAAGACTATTACTCTCGATTCAAAACAAGGTTTTCAGTTGAAGATTACACCACCGACTGGCAGGATCTTGAGATCATCACGGGGTGCACGATATCGGTAATAGTTTTTGCAGCAGCTATCAACCTTCTAGTCAAAAGCACAGAAAACAAATCAAGAGGTGCCGTAACAAAGTCAGGCAAAGTTCAGCCACCAACGCGAGCATCCATGGACGACATGACGGTGATTGCTAAGTCGATTGTCCAGGGCAGATGGATGTTGAACGACCTGGTGGAAATTGTCACCTGGGCGCGAATGAAATTCAAGCCAGCAAAATACCGTAGCCTCGTGATAAAGAAAGGAAAACCGAAGAAGATGATTTCTAAAATTGACGGAAACCCGATACCTACAGTAGAAGAAAAACCAATCAAGTGCCTCTGAAAGTGGTTAACCATCGATGGAAAGGACACACCAATGGTACAGAATATGAACGAGAAAGCTGAAACCTGGCTAAAGGAGGTCGACAAAAGCGGACTCCCAGGATCGTATAAAGCATGGTGTTACCAGCATGGGATACTCCCACGACTAATCTTGCCAATTTCCATCTACGACGTACCACTGACTACAATAGAGAAGTTGGAAGGGAAAAAAGGGGGCAATTTATTGTGTTTGGTCTTAAGACTCCTCAAAGAAATGCCTGAATGTGATATCAAAATTGGTGGGGAGACTATTTATCCCGTGCAAGTTGTGAGGAACCTATGTGTTTTGTTGGATACCCAGCTGAACTTTCGAGCACATGTCTCTAAGGTGGTCAAGATATGCCGTTTTCACGTAAGGAGAACCTGGTTTATCCGGCGATATATCAACGAAGAAGCTGCAAAACGGATAATGCTGGCGACAGTAACATGTAGATTGGATTACTGCAAATTCCCTGCTAGTCAATCTGCCGAAAAAAGACATCGCGAGACTTCAAAAAGTCCAAAACGCGGCGGCCCGTTTGATCAATCTCACGCCGAAAACTGATTCCGCGAAATCCGCGCTAAAACAACTGCACTGGCTACCGGTAGCCTATCGGATCACATTCAAAATTGCGGTTATTATACATAGATGTTTGCATGGTACTGCTTCATGTTATCTACGGTTCATGCTGACACCATATCTTTCAAAGCAAGATCTACGATCCGCAACATCGACCGGTGTTACCTTGGTGGTTGCTCGAGTGAACAAAAAAAACAGTAGGTAATCGAGCTTTTAGCGTAGCGGGGCCAGAAATATGGAACAAAATACCATCATCGATCCGGTCAATTGAGTCGAACAATGTTTTTAAATCAAAGTTAAAAGCATACTATTTTAAGTGTTCCTTTGAATAAATAGTCTATTGTAAAGAGCTCTTATGAAACATCAAGGGCGCTATATAAAAAAAAACAGTTATTGTATTGTATTGTATTGTATTGAAATCGAAGTAAAAACGTGACATAAATCAATAGATATTTCGCACAATGATCTGTCTATATGAAACGTTTATGACTTTTTATTTGTTTTATTCTATATACAACTGTACAATATAATATAGTACATTCTATGTTTTATGTGTGGTGTGTATATTCGCAAAGTCATTAACAGCCAAAACATCAGTTTTGACCATTTTCAGAACTCATCATATTTAGCTATATAAATGAAATTTAATGAATTTTATTCTTTATACAAATTTACAATATAATACAGTATACTTCACGCAATTAAGTTTTATGGGTAGTCTATACTGGCGCAAAGTCACTTGCATCCAAGCATCAGCTTCGCACATTTACGAAACTCATCATATTTAGCGATATAGATCAACGGATTAATAAACGAATTGATCATCATCCCCATCATACCAATAAAGAAATACCTACCCGAATAAGAATTTTCCACGATTTCAAGACTGATCAAAATTATATAGATTTGTACTGCAATAAAAGAAGAGAAGTACACGAATAGCACCGTCAGCATCATGCGTAATGCGTTCTTTTCAATTTGCTTGTTTGTAACTGAGTTTTGGTTTGATGCAGCTATGGTTGAAATGTTGGTTTGGTTGTGTCCAGACGGATTAACTCTATTGCGAATTACATAAATGATTCGCATGTAACAGACTATGAATGCAATAATAGGCAAGCAGAAATCGGTTATAAAAGCACTTATCACGAGTATGGAGTAACGCGTATCATTTTGTTGCTCATCGGTGCAAATTCCATCTTTATTAACGTTGCCTAAAAGGGCAAAGAAAAGCGAATAGATAAAGCTGATAATCCATGGCACTGTCAGGCTCAAAACTATTTTCTTATTCGTGATGTGAATTTTGTACCAAATGGGCCGTACAATTTTAAGGAACCGTTCAACTGTGAGAAGCGTCATATTGTAGACTGAGGTCTGTACGAAAAACAAAGGTAATCCGCTCATGATCCAAAGCCTGCAAATGATATAATTATGAACGAAATTATCGTCATCCAAAGGAGGTACCACATAGCCGAGTAACTTGAAGTTGAACGGCGATAGGATATAACCCAGTCCAAAACACACGTCGCATATACTCTGTTGAAAAAGGTAGGCGATGAAGATCATCTTGAAGAGTTCTTTTCGGTAACGAAACATGACAACCGCTGCAAATCCGTTGCCAATAACAACGCAAAGAGCGGTAAAGTTGCCAAGAATTGAAAGAAGTATCAACGTATCCATGTCTGAGTGAATTAATGGCCTTAATCAATCGAATTATTAGTTTGAATGTTTCTATTTTAACGATAAAGTCTGCTGTTTGTAGTCTGTCGTATCTTATAAAAATAAAGATTCAAGTCTCAAGAGCATCTTATCTTGTAAACGTTTGATTGCCAAGTGAAGCTGGGAGGTGTTGCTGCAGCTTATAAGACAGTTATACATTAAAGGCAATTAAAGCACGGCTTGAATGCAAAATTTGGATAACTAATTCAACTATTTCAACTTATTCACGTGTTTTCCACAAAGTGTAATACACAATTCACTCTATAAAGAGGGATATATTTGAAAAGAACCACTATGTCTAATTGTACGGAACCCGTAAATTAGTTTGCGACATATCCTATGCATCACCCCATTTTACACAATTATGACGGTATGTTATATGATCCTAATTGGAGAACTTACATGTAAGATAAAACAAATGAGTGAAGAACATTATACTGCTCACTATGTTCATCAAACATAAAACTAAACTTATGGTCCGGTTGGTTTCCTTTGCGAAAAACTGCAAGGTGTGGTGGGGTTTTCTGCAAGAGTTATTTTGTTGTTGTCTGAATTGCAAATGGGTATGACCCTTTTCAACGACAATTTAGTGATTAATGATTGTTAAATCTATTTTCATTCATTAATATTAAGTTATGTTTATACAATAAATTGTCATATTTAATTCAGGGTTAGATAGGAGAACGTTGATAGAAAGTTGATGGTTGTGCTCAAATTATTTCTTAATATAAAAAGTTCCGAAAGTGACTTTTGCATGAACAACTAATTATGCCTGGAGACCAATAGTCACAAAACAATATATGACATGTTAAGTTGGTGCATCAGCGTCACGAATATAATGATAAATCATATTCGAAACACCTAGATTAAAGGGAAGATTGCTTGATAATTGGTCCCATTACTTATTCTTTTATAACAAAATGCTCGTTTTACTTGGAGGATAATTCAATATACACCTTTATTAGACTTTATGTCGTTTATGTACCATTAACTTATGCTATCTTAGATTATCAATTGCCGCGCAGAATATGATTCCACTTCTTTTAAATTATTTCCGAATCTCTTCCATTTCTTTTTGTTTTTGGTAGCGGGACATGCCCTATTTTTTATAACACGGCAGCCCCCTTTATTTCCATAAACACATTGCCGGTTCCAAAGGTCGCGATAACTCGGGATTATAAGTAATCGGGGATTAATCTAAGATTGCAAACTTTTCGGGTTCCAGACCTGTGGATTACGGTCAATCCAAGGCTGAAAATGTGATCTTAGGGGGTACCAGGATTAAGTCTGATATTATTTTGCAAACATAGTTTTTGTAAATAATATTTGTGTTTTTTTTTACCATAACATCAGATTATTATCATTGTGTATATATCAAAGTATCATATTATTCCCTTTTTGGTTTGATTTCTTGATTTTGTAAATATTCTTTTATTTGTCACCAGTTACGTAATGAATCCAACATATCAAACAAATATCGACTTCGTTCTTGCTCTAAATTCTGTATTAGGTAATAATTTGATAAGATATGTTTTGTGTATTGTTTTAATGTATTCTATCGACTATGATTGTAATATTATCGATACTTTCGACTCTTATAAAATCTCATTGATTTCATACTATATGGGGCTATACGAATTATCACGATATGGCGGAAAATGTTGAAAATATGCATACAGTGGAGGCGATAGAAAATAATGAAGTAAATGAGAGACCGGAGAGAGTAATAAGGGATAGGCTTAATCATATTGAAGAGTTTTCAGATTAAACGTTTTTAAACAGATTCAGATTTCCAAAAGCCGTGGTAGTTGAGCTCCTAGATGAATTATTGACAACATAGATTTTGATGACCCTCAGAAAAATCTCCTCGATTCCGGCAATAAATCAGTTGTTAAAGTCTGCATTTCTTCATCTTGTTTTCTAAGAACTAGCTCATAAAGGACAATGCAAGATCATTTTGTAATTCCTAATATTTATACCCGCGATTGATAAATAAACTAGCCCAAGTAGGCTATACTTAAAAACTATCATTAAAGGCGCGAGTCAATCAAAACATGTCCAAGTAGTATGATAATAATTCAAATATAAACACTTTCCTTATACTGGGACATTAAAATGAAGACGATCAATATCATATTTTTATCATGTGACATAACAAGCAGTAATAATCTAGGATTAGTCCTAGATTCCAATATCCAAAGCTGATCGATCTGTCTGGAACCGAAAATTAATCTAGAATTAATCTAGAATCGATTATTTTTTTTAGAATCGATTATTCTACCAATCTTGGATTAAGCTTGGATATTGCAATCGCAGAGTAGACAAATAATACCCGACATAATCGCGGATAACATCCCTTGTATAGCGATTGATAGTTTCAATCAAAGATAAAAACAAAGGTCAAATACACAGTGCATGGATATATTGAAATATATTAATCAACACAAACATTTAAATATGTCAATAGATCAACATTTACCAGTGTTATACTCATATTAACAAAAGAAACGAGAATTAATCTTAGATTAGTCCTGGATTCCAATATCCAAAGCTGATCGAAGGGTTTGAAACTGAAAAATAATCTAGAATTAATCTTAGATTATTTAAGCAATCTTGGATTAAGCTTGGATATTGCAATCGCGGAGTAGACCAAATATTGACCGACATAATCTCGGAATCGATCTCGACCTCTGAAACCGGCCAATAGTATTCAGTGAAGAATAAACATAAATTTACATAATGTATTCGTTGTTTCTTTCTTTATCTCAACCATGTTATACATAATTAATATATTTTGATAAGTTGTATCCAAATGAAGATGTTGTATATCATAATTTGTATACAACGTAATATTTATTTCTCCAATTATCTACCCACTTATTCGTGTCTCATAAAGCTTTCGTAATGCAGGAAATAGAACAATAGATATTTACTAAGTGTTAGAATCTCAATTGGCAGTGTCTCCTCAATATGCCACCTTTAGGGCTTATCATTTCGAGTGTTGTTTAATAACGTTCTTATGACATGTTATAAAGTCGCCAACTAATTAAGAGTTTAAGGGTTGAGTGCCTTTGTTTTATATGGTTGTTATATTATTGGTTACCGTAAAATAACTTATTATTCATTGGGTTATATGGTCACGTGGGGGTCTAGCGCTCCCACCTGCCCAAATTGTTAGTTATTCAGTTATGAATTAGGAGTAAAAGTAGAAGGATCTAACTTATAAAATATGCTCTTCTAGCATCTAAATTACGTTTTCGGACTTAGAATAATGGACTAAATTATGCGGTTTGGCTGGTACAGGTAGCGTGAGTATCGTTCTAATTTATGTTGTTAACGCATGTTAAATATAGTCAATATAAGCTTAATAGTTATATAAAGTATATTAAGGGTTTCGTACTAAGATTATTATTAAGTATACCGTATTATGAGTTGAATAAACTATAGTAATAATAAAGCATTGTTTTTATGGCTTAGTCGCGTAGTTGATCCTGGTAGCTTTTGCTACACCCTTGGCTCGTTAGTTCGCTATATATTACACATATATTACAATTGAACAACGTGTCTAATTAATATTTGCATGTTGCCTAATTATATCTTTTCGGTATAAACTGGTATACGGCAATTGGTGGAGATCTGATGGTTAAACTACGCCTCTAAAACTGTAAATTTACTGCTTTATATCTAAATTATCGTCGCTACATTTTTCAAATAAAAAATCTAGTTTTAATATATACGTATTTCTTTAAATTAACTTCTAAATAGTCATATTCATTATTTCAAATTATTCTATAGGTTACTAACATTAAATAAGGCTATTCTATGCCATATATCTATTAAACATTTCTCTTATGGTAGACCCTAGTATCAATTTTTCGTCCGTTATTTTCAATATTTTAACAAAACTAAGGGTTTAGTGCAATTTAACTTTTTTTGTTCGCTCTATATCTTTTTTCATACAATAAGTTCACATCAAAAAGTCGTAATTTTAAATATTCAAAATTATTTTTCGCTAATATTAGTTTTTTATTTTTCTTCTAGTAACATATTATGTTTTATTTGCTTCATATTTAATATTTGGCTATTCATAGTTATTATTGTAGTATTTTGCATGTATATCAAATTTCAATAGCTCTTACAGTTATATATTACACATTTTGCGCATATCCCTTTACTTTTACTAAATTCATCACCATAAATTCTATACAAAACCAATTATTTCACATGTAAATTTATTACAAATTACATATATTTTTGATATCAAGCATCATTTTACATTTCAAATTTTGCAATTAATCTCTATATCAAAACATTTCTT
This sequence comes from Hydroides elegans, assembly GCA_001703475.1. Lineage (NCBI taxonomy): Eukaryota > Metazoa > Annelida > Polychaeta > Sabellida > Serpulidae > Hydroides > Hydroides elegans. The sequence goes on along the minus strand of LQRL01133222.1, from coordinate 11,118 downwards.
TAAAATCTTCTAATCAAACCATTTTGGTGCTATTAGTCATTATTTTTTTTCGCAATATTTCTATAATATCTGCATAAATCTTTACTATATTTCAATTTCTATATTTTACAATAACAGCAAACTTATCTATATCACATGCTTTGAAAAACTACATTTATATAATATTTCACATAATAAACCCATTGTTGTGCAACTAGCCTTTTCTATTTTTTTTTCACAAAATCACTGAAAATATTACTAATATATCATAAAATATCAATAAATATTCAAATATTTATTCATTTAAACTATATTTTCATAATTCTAAATATTTTTTTAGCTGCCAATTCGTAATTTTTGTTCTATTTTTTTTTTCAAATTATATAACATATCTTTAATTTAACATCTACAATATCCTTCAATTACAACAATCAAATTCTAATATATCAGCTAACAATGCTGTCCGTGCACACGTTGCCAAGTTTGGCTAACTATCAGCAAAAGTACATTCAAAATTCTTTTACAAAATTGTTAAATTTTATAAATATATTTCAACATTTTTTTCATATTTCTTTTACAAACTCGCTAACGCTCGCCCTTAAGTGGGGGGAGATAGTAGTTTATTATCAATAACAAACTACTAACTTCAATATTTTTCCTTGTAGCAACATCTATCAAAATAAACGTCTGTAAAATGTTTCAAGCAATAATTCAAATGAAAACAAACTAAAATAAAGGGGCAAATTGATACAGAAAAGTCGATCATTGACTGCTCGTATCTATTGCTCCTTGTGGGGTGGGATGTTAAAAATAAATAAATCAGTGTACCATGTTAAGCAAGTGTCAAGTTAATGGTGTAATGTTAAGATCAAGGTTTTATAGCAACAAATTTAAAAGTAAGGTGTAAAAGTTACAGTTTCATAGGCTTCTTGAAAGCAATTAGAATTAGTTAAAGTCATGATAAAGTAGGGTAATAAACTCATTTGGTTTCTACAGGCTTCTGTTGGATCTGGTTGGATAGTTAGTTAGTTGTTTTATATTAAAGTTATCGTGTTTATCAAGGTGTTCTTGGCTCAAAAGTTAGTTTTAGTTATGTTAATATGTCAAGTCTCGCGGGTGCGATACCAGGTCTAGTGTTATGCTCTAGGCAATAACAGAGTCAAAGCTATGGATGTCATTATTTCAACATAGATTATTTCGATTACTTCTAGTGACTGTAAAGTGTTTTGAAAGGTCTTCCTTATATCTTTTCTCAAAGGTGGTTGGTTCTTTCTTGCTTTTACTCATCAGTCTCTTAAGTATGAGTGTTTTCTATTGAATTCTTTAACCATGGCTTTCATAGATGATTCACAAGGATTCGGTTCGTTTTACGTCGAGCCACCACCACCATTAGAGTTCTGGCAGATCCCATTGGAGCAGCCCATCAAAGTTGCTCTACCAGATAAATTTCGTGGAAGAACTGGTGACGATGCCAAGCTTTGGTTGAGTCGGTTTGAAAGGTTTACAGTTTGTTCGGGATTAGGCCCTGAAATCGCTTCGTTTGTTCTACCGGCTTATTTGGATGATCTTGCGGACAGTTGATCTTGAACATATCAAAAACGATTATGGTTTGCTTCGTTCCGCGTTTCTTGATAGGTTTCACAACGAAGTGAACACA
>LQRL01133211.1:2722-17410 GCA_001703475.1 Hydroides elegans | reverse complement strand
AAAGTGGCATCATCTTTCCAGCAAAGCCAGAAAATTTACAGTTTTGGTGACATCAACGGGTTACGCACGGCACGCCACGTCAAGTTCCCCCGGAAATTTGTCGACTCATCTTAAAGTTGAAACAAACAAAAAAATGAAGATTGTTACTGCTGAAACCATGGTATGAACAATATAATCGACAAAATCTCAGATATCTGACGAAAATAACCCAGATAGACCGCGAATCGAGTTTAGAGTGACATAGCCTGCCTCCAAGTAAATAGACTACTACCGCGAATATAACCATATGTTTTTTGGCATGGGACGAGCGCTAGCGTGGTACGCGTTCATGTTGTTGGTTTCGCTGCCTGCAACTCAATTTTCAATAGCATTGAGCCCCCGTTGTCATAGTCGAGCGCCTAATTACCGTCAGACAATCAGCTACTGGTATCGCGTGTGTCATAGCCTTTACGCACCGACCTTTTATGCTAGTGACGAAAGATTCGATTCCCCTGTTCAAATGATGCCATTTATCTAACAAATCGAGACAATCTACATTCTTGGGGTCGTCATCAGATATCAATAAGTGTATCATGTGGTTTGACTGAGCGGTGTGGGCAAAATTAACCATAACGGACAAAGCCAACGAAATGTGTGCCCAATTCAAACTATGCATCACAAGTTCTTCTTTCAGAGTTACACAAGACACGAATTATCTTGGATCCCTCGCTGTGGTCATTTACATAATCAAAATAATGTCTCAACACGAAAGTCCGACTTTCAAACGATCCCCAAAACTCGAAGATATCCCAGTGCTGACTGCAACATTCTTTTGCTGTAAATATCTACAGCACCAAGCTATTCCGGAAAAACAAATGATCGTAAAATAAAGGATTCGACACGATGTCAACAGGTATGCGGTTTCCTGAGAATCACTTTTGAGAATCAACCGGCTGACGAGAAAGGCGTGACCAAAACCTGATCATCCCTTGCATAAAATATACACAATGCAGCTTTGAAATTCATTGGTTAAACAATCAAGACAAAAAAAGCACGGATACGAAGCCCATGGTAAACGAAATGATTTGTTTAAGACAAAAAACAAATGCAAAGTTATCATATTGAAAAAAAACCAACTGTTCAGTCACTAAAGACACTCGAGAAGCAATAAGTCTGATAAAACGACAGGCGCAACACTTTGCAGATGCGGATTCAGAAAACATTGAACCCTGGAGCGCCAGCAGTATGAATATCAGATCGTTAAAAAAAGACCCATTTAGCGTTTGACCTTGGTAATACTCGTCCCATGTATGACGGCATACAGCAAGCGATTGTCCCTTCGGACATGAATACCGCGCCACTAAAGACAAGAGAATGGCGAATTAATAACCGACAAATCTAATCAATAGAAAAGATGGGTGGAACACTGCTGCCACGTTTATTCAGACAAATCCGATATTGACACAATATATAAAAATTTTCGCTATCACTGTGACATATCCGTTGGTTTCAATTATATCCAATATTACTACTATGTTGTTTTACCAAGTTGTCAGTGTGTGTAATCCTGTAAAATGTGTCGCTGTCAATACAAAAGTTAAAGGTTTATTGCTGACATGGAGTGTATGGTAATATCAAAGCTTCGGTATAGTGAGTCATACACTTCCATTACAATATTGCTATTTATGCCTTTATAGCTACGGTTTAAAGATATAATTATAGATATATTTCAAGCGTTCTTTATATAAACACTAAATGCACCTTTGATTCCTTACTTCTTCAACACCTTTTTTGTTTTTGAAATTTGTATTCCAAGAGAAAACAATGCGTATTTTTAATTGAACCAAAAAACTAATTAGTTACCTTTTTCAAACGTAAATACAATAAAATGAAATTAGCTCACACTAATTGCGGTTTTGAGACTAAGTTAAGATACATATTTTACTAGCAAATTATAAAATTTGGTTAACTATTGCAAAGGGTTTTAAAGATGACATAGTTAAACATGTGTGCATGTTATGAAATGTGTAAACATATTGCTTGAATTACTTAACGAAACGACAATTAGCGCTCCACCAATACACACTGCAAAACGGGGCCTTTTGCATTGTTTCAGTACCATGAAATGCTAGGGTGTTCACACATGCTAATAGGGACAACAATTTAGAACTTGGAGGCATTGCACTAAATGTACTCACACTTGGGAACTTTTAAAGAATCTCTGAAAATGTCCTATATTTATGAAAAACTACACAAACTATTTAAAAAAAATGTCATCATATATTCTAATCAGCATAATTGTTATAATATGTGCACTTGAAAGTGTTATTTTAGGAGATTTAGACATAAAAAATGAAAATAACTGCTCTCGATTTTCGGCTTTTTAGGCTCAGTCATGTTAAAACCCTAAATTTCGTAGGGATTACACCAATTTGGGCAAGGCAAAATACAATAAAAAAGAATGTATCTTACATTTCCAATTTATGAACATAATTGGATAAAATATAACTTGATTCGTTAGCTCATTTATTTTAAAATGAACTTTAAGTCCCAAACTTATGCTGGGTAAGCATATTAGACATGTTCTCATTGTCCACATGGCGCATATGCTATATTTTATGGTTATGATGTAATCGTATTGCGGCGGATTTATAAGTGTCAAATCATTTCGCCTATTGAGAGCTGCTCCGTTTTATATATAGCATACGCTACGGAAAGCGAATTGTACATGCAATCATTCAGACATTTGATTTGAGATTAGATTGGCAAAATTGCGCAAATCGTCCCTCCCTTAAGATGTTATAATGTCGTCCAGGAATTTATTTAATCGATAAACTATAACAAATTAAACAATATATACTAAACTATAAGCAACACTACACCATTGAATTCATATTTTGATTGTGTGCATGATATTTGTGTATGTTTAACAAAACATAGTAAAACGTGAAAATATTGTATATTTGTCATTTCTAACTTTTATTAGGACGGGGCCGTTGAATATGTCGTACCGCTAACAACAACGCACGCTCGAACCTTACATTCATTCATATGATATTCCATTGATTCAAATAACATACTGTATAAATTGACCGGGGAAGTTTAGGTGTGCCGACTTCCATATATATATTTTGCATACCGTTACGTAGATCGCTGAGCATTGCATAACCGCATTGGAAAAAATGCAATACGTATTTGTAACAAGAATTGAAGTAACATTTATTCAGATTTTAAACATATGATTGATTTAGAAATATTGATATGTAGTGTGTCCAACTGCCATGTGCATGGACAATATTATTAGAAAACTTGCACTGCATTTTTTGCATACCTACAGTGACAGTGCGTGTATAATATCAGTTTTTTTTATAAATACATCAAACATTGCTTATTGATTTGCATGTCAATATTTTATTTGTTACAATTTTCAGCGACAAAACAATAATATCTCTACAAATATTCAGTTTATAAAGGTGTTGGAACAGGAGAAGGTTACATATTTTGTAATAAGACTGTTTATATCATGATATATATGCCTTGTTAATCCAGCTTAATAAACTATGCTGTCAGCTTTGAAAATGGTTCAACAATCATGTTTTACTTACAATACGCAATATTTCCAAAATATATAAAGTAATAGTCCAGTTATGCGTAAAAAAACTTTATTTCTTCATCCACGATGATTTATTTAAAAAAACGTTCATTTGTGTCATCTTGATTACTAATAAAATGAAAATATTGTATTATCGCCCAGCAATGACACTGCATAAGATAATCTTTAAACAACGGATTTCAATGTAATAAAGGGAATACAATATTCAGATCCAGGATTGTTATACTTTTATTGCACGATGCGGTTGAATTGGATGCACTCAGTCTCCGGATTCGATGCATCCGATTTGAACCCATCGTGCAATAAACATCTAACAATCCTGTACCTTCATAATGTATTCCAATGTGTTTGTGGCATTTAAAGTTTGATAAAAAATATTGTATTTTTGACATTTGCATACAATGAGGGATATATACTAAACTGTTTAAACATAAATTATCTACGTGAATATTTATGATAATATAATTAGTCTTTGGTCAAATCGATTAAACAATAAAACATCCACACTATCACTACGCTTTAATTTGAAATGCAATGCACTTTAAATACTTTGTAATACCAATACATACTATTTGCAAACATATTTGATTATTCGATTCTCGCTATTGGCGGAATTCCGTCCAAGGACAAAGAGCGCTCCGCCAATATAAACTGCGTTGAGAGGCCATTTGGGCGGCGGCTCAAGCAGTACATGCGACCACTCGCCCCCATTTTGCAATTTCAGGCGATTATTCCACCACTCAGCCACGAGCACGGTTTCGCTTCCAGTGTGACACAGCTGGGGATAAAAGTCGTATTTGACGGAGTGTACTAATTCGCCAGTGTGTGCCATCGTGTGGATAGTTTTAGTGCCACGACATGCGAGGGTGATGAACTCAGTAGCCACATGCAATGAGTGGAGGAGGCCATAAGTACGCCAGCATGGTGATTGTATAACGCGAATGCGATTTCCGGTGAGTAAATCATACACTTGAATTCCTTTATTGAATTTCCTACTCACATAGGAAACACAAAACAGCTTACCCAAGTGAAACCGTACGTCTTCGACATTGTCACTGCTGATTTGTCCAATGTTCTGTCCTGTTCATGTTAAAAAAAGATTATTTCCTAACAGTACATGGCAATAAAAGTTGTTATTAGTAAATGATAGTAATTCATTTATTTCAGCTTGTGAGCATTCTCTTGAAATTGCTTGATATCGAAATTGATATATTTTTTAACAAATGATTAATCGACGTTAAACGGTAGTATATCAATGTTTTTTTTTATAATAAAATATCTCAATTAGGATTGCTTATTAAAACAATGTTTAATAATATGAATGTCATTCATAATTAACTAAAATAAGCAAATATTGTTGAATATATATTTAATAGCTGTATAGATTTGTAAGATGAATTTACTATAAAATATTCCATTAAACTCCTAATTTGTCTACAAGTTACAACATATCTATTACAACTATATAAAAACATAATATCTTGCTTCGGTTAGAACCATTGATACATACACAAACATAAAATATCATTCGAATGACAAAATTATACCCTGTCGGACTCTCCTACTTTTGCAAATGTGATGTAGCTCAGTTAACATTATTTAAACATATTATACCTGAATACTGTATGATGAATACTCCTTCTGATGCAGCTACTGCAACACCCTCATGGACATTTGCCACACTTCTTATTTCTCCCATATCTCCTCCTGATATTCGACGAAGCCTCTTTAATCCAGTCGAATATATAACAATATCACCACAACAGTGCCAGATTTCCCCATTTATTTGGTGCAATGAATGTGACTGGTTTTCTATAACAATCGAATCTTCTTCATCAAATGTAAACTGTGTTAAGACGTTCAATCCAATCGAGCTCTGAATTGTAAGTTTTTTTCGTGATTATTGCTTGAGAGATAAATGAATGATATTATGAAGCATATATTAATACAAAATAGTAACACATAGTGCAAATATGATAAAAGGCTTGTAGTTTTGGAGCGAGCAATTAAAATGCTTGTATGTTCCTTGATCATTAATAATTCAAGCGTTGTACTTTTTTATAAGCCTTTTGTTATAAAGAAATATATAAAACAATATGTGACTTAAACAAATATGTTTCCTAGTGGATGAACAATGCCAAATAGATTGTTAAATATAATAAAGCCACACCTGTTCAAATAGAGGATGCCTTTCCAGTAGATGAAGGGCTTCAATGTCTTTCTTTTGAGAAGCATAATCCCAAGCGGTGTAAGCGCTATTGTCCCTTCTTACGATGATAGTACTTGCTGAAAATGTGTGTAATAACATTTCAAGAAGACGCATATCATTTGCAAAAAGTGCTAAATGAACAATACTATTTCCATGCGAGTCGGTATACTGTTCTATAAGCTCTGGAAAAATACTTGCCAGAACAGCGATTTTGGACACCTTTTCTATTTTCAAATTAAGCATGGCTGGCAAGAGTAGTTTTTCAACTGGTATGGAAAGGCATTTGCCCCAATGTTTTACCATCGACTCAAGACTTGACGCGGAACCAGTTTCAAATACTTGCTTGAGTGCTTTCAGAGTATCACATACGTCATATGGCGATTCTCCATGCTTGTTTTTCATACCTTGCACATATGTAGCATGGTTTTCTAATATCGATAGAATTTCCATGTGGTTGTTTTGTGCTGCAAGATGGGCAGGAGTGTTTTTATTGCTATCTTGCATATTTACATGTGCTTCTTTGAACCTAACCAGCACATTAACGGTCGCAACACATCCATGGTAACTAGCGATATGGAGTGGACATTGCTTGTCAAAGGTCAGACAAGTTAGACTGTCATTTTCAGCGAGATATTTGACCACTTCGACGTTATTGTTAGCCGCTGCTATGTGGATGGGCATGTAGCCGTTTTGGTTACTTTTAAAGACAGTGTCAGGATAATGATCAACGAGAAGCTTTGCTTTATCACTCGCATACGATTTACTAGATGCACATATGTGAAGAGGAGTATTACCTTGTGTATCTTTGTATTCCAATTCATCTTGGCCTATGATATTTCTAAGGTCCTGCATGGTCCCTTTGTCAACAATTTCCGCTAGTTTTACATATTGTGTTGACACATCCGAGGGTGTTTGGTTTTGCTTATTCTTGATATCAGTTTTGCACCAAGGAACTGATTTGATTGCTTTGACAATATCGTAGCATCCTTTCATACAGGCAATGTGCAATGCCGTATTTCCATCTCTATCCTGAGCATTGAGGGTAAGATCAAAGTCATGCAGAAGCATATCCACGAGATCTAAATGTCCTTTAAAACATGCCATATGTAATGGTGTTCTTGCTCGATGCCCATGTGCGTTAACATTGACACAACTTTTAAGACCAAGAATGTATTGCAAGAACCGTTTGTCATTATGTCGCGCGGCAATATGTATTGGTCGGTTTAGACTTGTATTATGTAGTCTTAATTGTTGATTATCTCGTTTGATGAGATATTTAAATTTCTTGAAACCATCGTGAGCATTCATCATAGTCCAATGTAAAGGAGCATTTTCCATTTGGTCGGATATCTGTAGCGATGTTAAGTCATTCACCATATTGACAAATTCGTCAAACGATTTTGTGAGTGTACACTGCTTGAAATGAATAACCAGATCATCTTCTGCTCTTCTGCCACGGATATTGCGTTTTGTTTTATCACATCTTTTGTCACTGGCCAACCGTCCATATATCTCAAAATGTCGCTTTCCTGCCGCATGATGAAGAGCAGTATCACCTTTGGAATCGACTGCATTTACGTCAATGTCTTCATGCAAAAGGAGCTCGTCTATATTTTTCTCGAGTCCAAACTGCGACGCAATATGTAACGCCGAGAGATTTAAACGAGACTTTGCATTGATATTGACTTGACCACCAGTGATGATTTCTCTCAAAAGCTTACGATTTTCATTAACAGCTGCTATATGAAGTGGCAATAACCCGCTTATATTTCGCGTTGAATTTAAAAGTGTGAAAGTTGAAAGAACTCGACATGCTTTAACGTCTGCTCTGATAGCACTCCGACAAATGATATGCAAGATTGTGTCACCCTCAAAATTTTGATTTGCAATGTCAGGAAAGCAATCCAGCAACTCGCTTAAAAAATGTTCGTTGCCATAAAGACAGGCATCTCTGATTAGCCAGCCAAAACATCTACTTTTACACGCGAGCTCATTTAGAATTCTACAATCAGTGAAATAGGAAACTCTCCATTGAAAAGATAGCCAATCACAAATAAACGAATCTGGTATTGATGAACTGTCATTTTGTTTCATCGACTGCATCGTTGATATATTTGTTTCTACAATGATATTGAAATATTCTATATTTTGATATTATACACATGAACACGAATTCTTAACAATTATTAATGTGAGTTAGAATTACAATTAAAGAAGAATTATCAAACGCAACAATTAAGTAATACATTTATAATTCACTCACCTGTTGGCTTTAATGCGAGAATGAAATATCGTTGTTGTCCGATGTATAATAAATAATAAAACTATTCAAAGAAAATATTCATAGTTCAATATCCAGAGTTATTAGTAATAGCTAGATAATTTTGTAATGTTTTAAAATAAGATTCGATTGCATTATAATTTTATCCATCAGTGTATCATATGAGAATTACAGGTGCAATGAAATGCATTCACATACCGTTATCAGTCTAAGTGACTAGATTATAGTGCGCATTTATCAGATAAGAGGGTTAACGTCTAACAATGTTGATGTTCTTTAACATATCAAACACGTCATAAGAGTATGCATTTATAATAATCACGATTAGAATGAATCATAATATATGCATATAATAACTATTTGACAAACGGCTCAATGACACGATAGAAATGAACGTGTATCTTTATAGGTTTTACCTATTGTGTTTATTACACATATCGATATAACGACATAATAATAATATCATGTTATTTTATTTAACGATACATGTGATCATTCAAGCAATAAATTAACGTTTTCCACATATTTTGTTTATTACATATATCGGTGACACGACATTATAATGTCGATCTCAATTTATTTTTAACGACTGTAAATGGTTCTAACTTTATAGTCCCTTTTATTGTTTAATAAATGCGTGACGCAAACTAGATTCCTCAAACGTAAAATACGTCATGTACACTATGGTATTTCAAAATACATTCTCCCACTAAACGAAGCGTCAGAAGTCTGTAGTGAAATAGTTGCTTCTTATTATATATTTTCTAGTTCAAGTGTAAATAGAATAAATTCAGCGTAGGCCAATTCCCCTGTGCAATCATACATGCACCCACTATCAAATGAATCAAATTTGTTAAAGTGCACATACTTCATGATAATGAAGTAAGGTTTATCTAATTGATGTCCTAATTGTCATTATCTGGCTGATTAATAATCGCTTAGAAAAAGAAAGTTGTTTATAAAATATAACACATTCGAATTGACATATAAAAAGCTTCAACAGGACATAATATATAAATATAGTTAAATTTATGAAGAAAGCATTTGAACGTATTCCAAAAATATTCCGCTAACCCCGTTAAGCATACATTTAATGATAATAATAATTATAGTGATAATGAAATAATTCATCCTGTCTGTTTCTAAATTATTTACAGACACATACAATAGCCAATAACTCAACGTTGCGTAAATGACTACATGAGGACAGTTCATTACTAGAACAAAACATATAACCGTACACTTTGATTGCGCTTAGCCATTACATGAGAGAATAATGTCACCAGTAAAGAGAATATATTAGACCACGTATTTATGTCAGACATTACGTTAAGACATAACATGAATAGAAAAAATATCAAATACATTACTAGAATAAACGGTACATAGTAAGCCTAGAAATAATTTAAATGCCGTACGCTCTTTTAAAGACATACGTTTTGAGACTTTTTTAGTAAAAGACTGAGGGAGTTACTTAAAAGTACACTTCATGATAAGCCACGAGAACTGACACTCACAATGGAAATAACCGATATATACTACCCAGCTACCTTCTCGAAGGCCCTGAAATTCCACCACTCCAGCCACAATTGGTTTCCAAACCTTAGCAAACCTTCTGTATCACGTAAATGTGACATCATTTTATTCAGGGCATTTTTGCCTTAAAACATAAACACACTTACTCTGGTATCTAGTTCTTTACGAACAGCCTACTTAGAAACTTCATTTTACATATAATGTCCACCCAGAAAACAGTGAATAGACCCTAAGTCGTCACCATGCTGACAACAGAGCAACGTATCACTCCCGGATTAATAATCAAATCCTCTTGGATAGAAAATAAGAATACTTCTCCGTACTGAACATAAACTGAACTATAGAACACAAGCAAGTTCTACATTACTGCCCTCGCGGTGCACGAACCAAAAGCAAATATTGTGCATGGTATGTTTATTACCTGAAAGTCTGTAGACCTGTAATATTGAAGTTAATACGGTGCAGCCTTTGGTTTCATGTTATTAAACTATCATGTCAAATCAGAGTGTAGTCGAATTTGAAGTCATCACCACCAATTAAACGTTTATTTTCAGTATCGATGATAAGTCCTTGGGATGTCAGTCAGCTTTTTAGGGGGCTGTATAATGCATTTGAATATATAAAAAAGATTCTTCATAAAACAAAAAGCCTACTAATATCAGGCCAGTGAAAAAGTTAAAAAACATTTTCTTTTTATATTCTATCCACTAAATGGTTCCAGCCCTCTGTACACGACATGCTTCAAGCTATCAATATACTTAATGCTCTATTTAACCGTTTTGCAAAATGTGACTCTAAATGACCCGTTCTGCTACACAGGCAATATAACATGTGATGTATGAGTGTAAAATAAAGTTAATATATCTGATATATAAAGAGTGCCTTTCTATTTTACGAGATTTATAGCAGATTTTGCTATTAATGCGGCACTATCAAATGTGTACCAACAAGGCTCAAATGTAACACAAATTAGTGCTACCTTCAAAGTGGTGTATTGAAATAAGTAAACATGATTTTTTCTCAGATATGTTACCTTTTCGCATAAAACAAGGTCAGATATTAAAGAAACTGTACCTGGTATAAGCCTATTAGGTAAATTCCGATTCTTTTGTTAAAGCCCATCCAGTATTAGATCCAACCACAACAAGTAAAACTATGTTACGGTATATGAAACATTTTGCAAAATTGTATCAGTAGTATTACCCTTTAATCGGTAGTCATATGTCTAATACTATTCTTGCTAAAATTTACTTCCACTTGCGCGTGGGTAATTGTCACATGGTGATTATGTAGTGGTGTTGCCTTTTTTTCACACTCATGTTTCTAATAATCATATGCAAGATGTGAAGATATTAACAACATCATTTTATTATATAACACAAATGCGTTATTACATGCGTTATTACATCTCAAGCCATAAGGCCATTATTAAGTAGTTAGTATAATACGTAGTAAATATAATTTTGTTACACTTTTTCATTCTACGAAAGGGGTGATAAAGCATGAGCCCCACTTCTAAATCTTAATAGCTGTCATGTGGGTATCAAACCTATTTCAAAATATTAGCTATAATATTCAAACATCCAGCAACGAAACAAAAACTGAAAAAAAATGCATTTGAAGTGATTAGATCGTATTTTAAAGAAATCGAATAGAATTTTGATACAACATTGACGTTTGTTTACATTGCGCAACAAAGTGTTTAATCATAAATAAAGCAAATGGAAATTACGTATAAAATAACAGGTTGAAACCAGAGTGCTAAGACAATCCCGCATAATCAAATGGTTCACATGAAAACAACAATTTTAATTTTAACGTATTAAAACCTAAGTAGCTTTGTTTATGACGATGACTTTCTCAGACATTCAAGCACTTTTATTATACTTCTCCTCAATACCCCAATTGCACGTGTCCGGCTGTGGGACTACCCTGATTGCCCTCAATGTCAACAATACCTAGACCATAGTCCATATCTCATATCCGACATGCCGATACATATCGATGGAAATTGATTGAATAGGAAAGGTTTAAAGTTTTCCGCTTCAATTTACGAAATTCAGAAAGGTGTGTAGATTGCAGTCAAATTTTTGGGCCACGCCCGTTGTTTATGGCATATTGCTTCGCATAACCCAGGAACTCATGGACCTATAAGGTATTTGAACATTTATTTTTTTATTGTGGAATAAATGTATTGAAATACCGTAACGGGGTGTGCTAGTTGTAGTCGCTGAGTGTGCCGAGACATATTTTACAGCGTCGTATAACGCAGTTAGGATGTTTGCTGGATTACTAAATAAGGGAATGATTCACTTGAACATAGAATGTTTATAATGAATTGATGTTATCATTTTGCATCGGATGTGTCGAATGCCTTTGCTTGGTTAGAGTAGCCTCCGTAGTGTATTGTATATCATTAAGGAAAGCGCAATTTCAAATTATCCGAACCATCTATTTTATCGGTATTTAATTCACAAATCGTTCGTTTGTTTGAGGTGTAAGGGTTCAGGAATGACAATACTAATAACATGTGTATAAGAAATGCTAAATGTAAAATATAAAGGACCGAATTATTTGTTTTATCTGTATTCGATTCACATATTGTTCGTTGCTAATGTTGTTCCAGTAAGTATAGAGGAATGCATTTTGTAAACGTATAGGAAATTATTTAACTTCGTATGCAAATTATGTATAATAATATATTAATGTTTGGTCGATAATGCGCAGTAGAAAATGAAAAATGAAAAAATCGTGTACCTTGGTACTATTGTAAGAGCGGCGCCCGTTGATTATAGCAAACCGCTAAGAAAAACACAGGTTCAAATGGTACATTCTGTCTTATGATAATTTCAAAACTTTACTAACATGGCGCATTAGATTTCTTTTATATTGAAATGTATTTAGGATGCAGCATAATTTGAAAACAAGGCTGACACTAACCTAAAGTGTCAGTGCTGGTATAAAATTAGGCTTATGTAATTTGATGGACTGAATCATTACCTACTTATACATATTTAGTTACATGTCCGAGTTTTAATTTGTTTTCTACAATCTTACCATATTCCTGCGAATGTTCAAAACAAAAATATATTATTATCGGATGTAGGGGTTTTAAATTGTAATAAGATCGTGTTATGCATGGACTTAATGCCATGTTGACTGGACATGATAAAGGATTTGAAAATTTGTTGATTACATCAATTTCTATCGGCTAACGATGAAATAGATTTAAAAGAAGAATAAGTAGAGTGATATTTGTATTTAGTGAACGATTTCCAGTTAAAACTGTGTTCTAATATGATTTAACATTGAAAATATATGTTTATTTCATTTAATATTGGGCAACATGATAGGTGTGTATGTCCTTTTAAACAACATTGACCGAAATATAAAATAAGTCAAGCACGTTTGTAAATAAGCATTCCTGCCTCATGAGCGCTTTATCGCACTTTTTAATTAGTGAACGATATTGGAATATGTATAATGATTTGCAAAATACATAACGTGGGTGTACCTAATTTGATTTGTTAAAGCAGCATATTGAACACTGGTTAAATCTAGTGCATTTTCTCATTCGTTAGAAAGAAACACATATGTAGACTCTTATAGAAAGACAAGAATTTGACCCTATGGGGAATCTACATACAAAACTCTATTAGATTATATAACATAGTGATTTTCTAGATTTCTAGAAGGAGAATCAAAGCAGAATAACACAAAAGAACTTAGTTTTAATGTGTTTGCTTTGATTGGGAGAAATCTTCAAAATCAATGACATAATGGATATCAATACTACGATTGAGTTATTCCAATTTATTGAAATGAATGTCTCGTTTATAATCTAGTACATTCGAGCTCTATTTCTATATATACACAGGCCTTACCTTTTGAACTGCTTTATTATCATAAATCTCAAATTAAACTACGATAGTAGTTTGCAAATCTTTTATACTTTGCCGTATATTCATCATATTTCACAATCGTTCACTAATAAAAGTGAGATATTGTGCATACTGGTGAGGAATAGTCGTGATGTTAATGAAACCATCTATAAACCTTATTATTTTAATAATTATTGCGAAAGAGGATATAAACACCTATCATGTAGCTTAGTTTGAAAAGCAATAAGCTAAAACAATCAATAATAAATCACAAGTGAACGTCAACAATAGCTGAAAAGCGTTCACTAAATAAAAATATACCTCTATTTAAGAACTCAGTCAACACAATGCAAATGCGATTATCTGGCGAAAACATGATGCACCGCCGAAAACAACCTCAAATAACTTTAATAAACTGCATCATTTGAAAGTTATCTACGGTATTTGTTTGTCGGCTTAGCGTGTGTTGTTGTCAGTGCAATCGATGCCTAGTCAAATTACATGGTCACTGAAAAGTTAATTAATCAATTATTGAAATTACTGAAATAAGAATACTTAAATTGTTCTGAAAATTGCCTTGACACAGTAACCAGTTTTGTTATGTAACTTAATACCACATATCTGTGTAAATGTTATAAAACATTATCAAAAGTAATTGATTATGAATTAAAACAGTTGAAATTTAACTTGGCAGTTTAAT
The DNA here is from genome assembly GCA_001703475.1 of Hydroides elegans. Lineage (NCBI taxonomy): Eukaryota > Metazoa > Annelida > Polychaeta > Sabellida > Serpulidae > Hydroides > Hydroides elegans. Next base: position 3,211 of record LQRL01133211.1, on the reverse strand, counting down.
TTTCAATGTTAAATCATTTAAACAAAAAACGTCTTCAAAATAAAAAAAACGCTCGAAAAGATGTGAATGATATCATGTAAAGCGCATAAACGATTAATGAATTATGAAAGTCCAAAATGTATAGTTTTAATCATCATCATCGTAATTAAACACCAAAGTTTACTTTTTTTAAAAGCAGTATTAATTAAAAGCAGTGTTAATTAAACACAATTGATAATTAAGTCAAACTGCTGTTTTTAAGAATAAAAAACAATCCGGAGATTGGATGGGTAAACTGAGTAATCCGTGGTTTGACATAGATTGGCTAAAATATTTTAGCCAAACCAGAATTTGACTGAGATCACAGCATAATATACATGTAGCATGATAACTTTGCCTAAATTCTAAATATAAGCTTGGTCTGTTTGTCTTACAGAGAACGAATATATTTTGAAGGAATTTATTAGTATATTCATAAGAAAAAAGTAAATTTATAATCTGGACATTGAA
>LQRL01133182.1:0-13056 GCA_001703475.1 Hydroides elegans | reverse complement strand
TGTACAATTCATGGACTATGTTGGTTATTGTCAAGAGATAGATATGAACCGTTCTAAAAGGTTTCTGAGTGGGTTTTGTGCGTTTTAAATACATATTAGGTATTTCGATAATTATGGTTCATATATGGTAATTTGGTTCGAGAAGTGTGTAACTTTTGATATTTTCTTCACTTAATCATTTATTGATAACCCCTAAAAATGACCCCAAATTCGTCTTTATTTTTTTTATTGGGACCCCAAATAAAACCCCAAATTTTTTTTCGGGAGCACTTGAAACCCTGGACCATATTTAATATGTATGGACCACAACCCAATATTTAATCCCTGTCCTTAAATAAGAATTTTTTTTCGTTTTCAGGAATTAGAAGATGAAAAATTGAACTTATTAGAAGAGAGCGAGTCGAGTAAGAAAGAGCAGGATGATTTACTCGTGCTTTTAGCTGACCAGGATACCAAAATGTCTTCATATAAAGAGCGATTAAAAGCACTTGGAGAAACGGTAAGTGTGTCAGAGTGATGGAAAACCTGTATTTTTTAATCATTTCATGTCATAATGATAAATTCAATTATTGTTGTTCCGTCACATGATAAAGCGACGTTATATTGAGAACAATCTCGGGTGCCAAACTTTTTAACAAAATCGGATGTTCCGGTTCTGCTCAACAACCGATTGTGTTACCCAAGAACAAGATACATTAACATATCGTCTGATTTAGCTAATCTATGATTTGTATAGATGATAAACCCACAGAATTACGATCGATTTGGTGTCTTAAGAAGTATATGTATTGATTATTATATAGTTATGATTTTTTTTTGTTCGGACTATTAAACATAACATTTGTGTATCGCGCTTAGCGGTAGAGGCACTAAATTTGCACTATATAAAAACGTTAAAACATAAAATAACATTTAAAAATGAAACATATATAGGAGTTCTAATCTAGACTATAACCGTTTCTTTGTTTACAGATTGAAAGCGACGATGATGACGACGACCTTGACGACGATGATGACCTTGACGATGACGACGTGTCAGATTGAAGGTCAACATTCCCTGATCACGTGATATCGTCATGTGCCATCTCGTGGGAAAATTCCATATGATAAGCGATCTCGTGGAAAAAAATCCATGTGATATGCTATCTCTCTGGAAAATTCCAAGTGATATTAAACGACATGAGAGTGCCTGACGCTAGTAGTAGAGTGCTTATTATCATTTTTGCCTGTAGAAGACTTTATAGTGTCGGCATGATATTGCCGAAAGTAAAATGCATAGCTTATTTTTTAAGTCTTGAACATATATTTTAGCCTTTCAATGTCAGTCTTCATGAACATCATGAAATGGTTTATGAGCTTATTGTGCGCCTGTTTTCAGGCCAAATTTGTACATGTATTGTGTCGGTATTGAAAAATTATTTGACCTGAAAAGTGAGTGATGGTTCTTTAATTTTTATAATTTGCTGTATCTGTCACGGATTGTGAGCTTTTAATAAGCAAAATAACGATTTTGAGGCTTTTGAATCGGTTTCGATTATTAAGATCCCGTGCTTAAATCATGATTGCTGGTTGCCTTGGCATAATGTCCTTGGACAGCCTTGTTGTATTGTAAACTTGTTATTTCTTTATTTAGGAGCAAAACTGATATAAAAACACAAGCTTCCAGATATTTGTACATGTATTTGTTTTGTTGATATGTAAACCAAATAAATATTTAAACCATGCAATATTCTAGATTTTTTATGCATAAGAAAAAACAACGATAGCTGTTTTATAAAATTTAAATATTGTATCAATATACAATTTTCTCTTTGTAATATATCATACGCGAAATAGTCTAAAACTCATCATCATTCAAAATAACCAATATTTAAATAAATCTATCAATATAATAGACAAACTAATCTAATTAGCCATTATTAAAATGGAGGGATATTGGGTTCAATAAAGAAACGTAGCACCTCAAAAATAACACAAATATATCATATATTATAGGCCTATATACATATTTTAAACCAGACATAATCTCAACATCTTGCAGACTCTTCAGTCTCTATCGTAAACAATTCAATTTCTTATATCCAGCGGTTCACGATAGTAATACATTAATAACGATAACGAGAAACGATATAACGATCAAGTGATATCAAGCGAACAAAATGGTCAAATTTATTTCACAAATCAGATTTTTATGACTATAGTTAATTTTATATTTGTTTCCTATTAAAAATCACAACAAATCGATATATGATATCTCATTTTTGTCGCATGTCAAACCATTTCTTTTGTCCAAAATGTATTTGTTACCATATAGAAATCAGTTTATATATAATGATTATTTTAGGACTAGCAAAGCAATCGTGAAACATTCATATATAGCATGTAAGGTTGAAATTTTGTGCAAGTGCATTATTAATTCAACTGTGCAATATAAAGGCAATAAATTAACAATAATTAAGATGATTATGCAGCTTAACGAATATCAAATGCAGTAGCGATGCGAATTTTGCAGTAGATTTTGTTATGAATTGGTTAAATTCACCGGAACACCATACTTGGATTTAACTCATATATTTCAAATGACTATGGTGGACATAAAAAATATTGTATGCATTTAGCTCATATTATACAGTAGGCTATCATTAAAACAGTTTAGTTTTAGGCATTTGCATAGGACTGAATACATACCATTTTGCGTTATACTGTAAATATACAATTTTGCGTATGACCATCAATTTGCGTAAGAATTTGAATATACCATTTGTATATATTAAATATTATTATTTGTCTCTTTGAAATTAATATAACATAGAATTTAGTTCTTTAACAGACCACAGACAAAACATAAATGCACACACTTTGTTCTCGAAAATGTATATCTAACAAGACTATCCGGGACAGTGTACCTACTTTCCTTAATGCTACTTAACGCATAGCAATAATACAGGCACACTCCCAAACCATGGCTATAACCCTGATTTACGATTTGATAGAAAAGAATGTTTGAATCTAGATTATATAAGCTAGTGCCGAATTAACATTTTTGAATTACTTTTCAACAGATAATATCCTGTGAATGATCAAGTCACGATACAAAGTTTGCTTAAAATTCATTTTCCAACAGAACAAAACAATATATAATCCCTCTTAAACAATAGTAGAAGTGCGAATACTTTTGACATCAAAGTTGTAATTTTCCGTAATGGTAATTCAATTAAACCTTTGGTTTTTTTATTTGCAAAATCGAATAAACAAAATATATATCGACCACTATCGATTGTTGCGAGTACTCTCAGACACACATGTATATAAATTTAATATACAAAAATAAAGCTAATTTCTCAGAAGCAGACTAGCACATAAATTGCAATTCATCAACATAATGAAATCACAGTTATTGCCTAGCAACCAATGTTCATGCATCATCACCATTAGTAACGACGCCTTCCTCTTTGTCCAAAGACGCATCGTTACCAATGTCAGATTTGTTAGAATTATCTCCCGGCATTTTGTCACTTATAGGTCCTCCTAAATCAAGCAATGAAGGCGCCTCTGTGTTGCTATTAAAATTATTTCCATTGACGGTTTCTTGGGTATCACCGCTAGACATCCCTGGAGAGTCGAATGACACTAGAGCATCAGATGACTGAAAGGCATCGTTCGGTTTATTTGTATTCGAAATTCCGTCGTTTGGTATATTTGTATTCAAAGCCACGTCGTCGATTCCACTTAGTAAATCAACATTGGTCAATGCACTTTCTTCCTTAACTGTGGCCTTTTGTTCCTCGTCCGGAGTAAAGTCAAGAATCAAAGTATCTTTGAATATAAAATCTCCGGTCAGCTCGGCGCCGTCATCTAATAAGGAAAAGTCATTTGAAGTAGGCTCAGTTGGTCCGTTATTAGTGTTCACGTCAGGAGTTGATAATGCATTTTCTTCGGATGTGACGTTTATTTGGGATGAATCACCGTTGCCTTTGAGGTTACTTTGTACCAGTTGTTTGTCATCGTTTTCATTATTATCACCATCTTCTCCAAAAATAATGCCTTCAACCACATTCTTCAAGTTTGAATTATCACCAGTGTCTTCTTGTGTCTTGAACCCTTCATCTATCGTCTGCTCTGTGTCATTTCCGGTCACATGATTTGTCGCTATAACAACCGAGTCGTTTCCGGCGGTCTGACTTTCGGTGTCATTTGGAGTCACTGTGTTAGAATCAGAGACAGACGAAATATTCGCGCTGTCTGTGGTTTGCGGTTCCTCTTCCTCTTCAATCGTTTGTTCAAACAAAGCCGGAGTTGTTTCCGGTTTTTCAGTGATGTCTTTCATTATCACTGTGTTGGATTCAGAGGCGGACGAAACGTTGGCATTAACTGTTGACGCAACAGTTTCTCGTTCTCCTTCTTCAATCGTTTGTTCAAACAAAGCAGCAGCAACATTCTGCTTTTCTGTTATTTCCTTCATTTCCTTTTCCGGGGACGAATCCGCGTTGAAAACATCGTTCGTTGCCATAGCGAGGCTCTCATCATCCTCTTCCGGAATGGCCTCAAAACTAGTTCCGGTGTTATCAAACGACCATGATCCGTCCTCATCATCGAATGACGTCACAACGGTTTGCAACATGGCGGCGAATTTCTTTTGTCCAAATATGGATTGTTCTTCTTCGCTATCCTTGCTGGTTGCACTGGTGTTACTCTCGACTGATGCTTGTGTCGTTAATGCTGTTTGATAGATAGACGAGTTTTGTTGATTCTCTGACTTTTCGTTTGTGTTTAGGGAACTCGCAGGCGCTTCAGATTTCTTCGGTGTACTCGTTGCAAAGTCAGGATCTTGTAACGGGCTCATGTACTGTGAATTTGACGTATCTGCAGATGAAATTGGACTAGTTATAGAAACACTTGGGACTGAAGCATTTGCTTCTACTTTACTTGTTATAGCGATATCGACGTTCGGTTTCATATTTTCAGCTCTTTCCACTTTATCACCGGAACTGTCCAGTATAACAATATCATCGGCACCATGTGATTCAATCGAGTCAAACTTAAACGAGTCAAGAGCACTTAATTCATCGGCCAATGAATGGTTATTCACTGGCGACGCACCCGTCGTTACCCCAATATCGAAACCACTCAATTCCGCCGCCAATGACAGTTCATTCACAGGCGTACTCTCAGCATTCGGTAACGATGTCCCTCTATGAATCGGCGACATTTCCTCAGTGGGCGACCGAAACGGGTTAGCGTCTCTGATCGTATGCTTATCTCGTGACTTTGGTGGCTCCACAAAGTCCGATTCAAACCCCTGTGGACGTCTCTGTGATGGCTCACTATAAGCAACCGCCCCGCCACGTGGTTTTTGCTGCTCGATTATCGCCCGCCCCGCTGACCCATTTACGGCACTGTTTTGCGACCCCTGACGACGCGGCATGAGCTGGTTCCATTTCTTGTCGAATTCCGTGGAGTGTGCGTTGATTTTGTTGGAGAGTAAGTGTAGAAGCATGATGCGCAGCTCGCGAAGATTGGGACGGGAGGAGGGGATGGGGGACCAGCATAAATTCATCAATTGTTGCCTGTGAAGAAGTAAAAATATATAAATAGATTTTAGAAATATATTAACAAATTGAAAATAACCAAACTGTATTTACTGAGCATTCGCCGACACGACAATGCCATTGAAGCAGTCATTTAACTATATATATTGACGTTACTTTTAAATATTAAGTCAAATGTTTCAATCGGAAAATGACGAATCATCAACTAAATAATATAACTCAAATTTGATATCCCCAATATGAATTCAAACATTCTTGATAAGCAACAGAATATACTAAACCTCAAATGAATTCATGTATGTTACTTAAATTTGTATTCCAGATGTAACCTATGTTTATTCGGTTTATGATTTTAATTAAAATATATTCCAATACCAATATGCGATGAGTAAACTTACAGTCTATCGAGATGCGACAGTGGCATGTCTGGCTTGGGCAGCTTAAGGCTCTTTTCGCGCAGCACTAAACGCAACACGTGGTCGTTGGATAGATCCGCATATGGCAAACTGCCGAAGGTCAGCACTTCCCAAATTACCACGCCCATCGACCTAGAAATGACAATACATTATGATTCATAAGGCGTCAGGTAAAGAGTAAACGACAACATAACATCCAGCAAAAATAAAGTAAGGAAATAAGAGACTGTGTCGGCCAAGTAGAACGTGCTTTAAAACAGGTAAACTTTGCGATATACATGTTGTACATCTCATAAGACTTACGAAAGAAACAATGCCACTTTCAGTAACCCTGACCAAACGTGTCATTAGGCACATAAAACCCACATGACATATGATTTATAGAAAACAGGCCTCATTTATGGTTATATCAACCAAGAGATGATAATCTTTAAAAAAAAAAACGATTCAGGACTGAGAAAATATTATGTTGTCATATTATTTCCCATTATAAAAAAAAATCTAAATGTGCATTTACCAAATATTGCAGTGTTTCGTGATGGGTCTGAGGGACACCTCGCCGTCCCCTTGCACCGAAACGCACTCGGGAGCAAGCCATCGAATGGGGATACCGTCGCCATGCTTGTCGAACAAATAGTCTTCCTGTATATATAAAAGGTGTTCAATACATTTAGCATTTATAAGTACACGTAGCTGTTTTTGTAATTTTGTAATATACAGTACTAAGGAAAGATAGCACTAAGTACCGTAAATGTAAGTAGCCTCGAAATCTTATAAACTCAAAGATCATGTTGATGTAGTGTAGGATGTTTGGAACAGGTAATTTCAATTAACTTTTGTAAAAGATTAAATCCTAAGGTTTTTAAACAGATTTATTTACAATTTACTAATAGTGTATATTCGCAATGTTATATATATCCGCTCATACCTTAAAGACATCCTCGGCCATTCCATAATCGCCGACCTTTACAGTCAGTTCCGATGAAAGCAAGCAATTACGCGCAGCGAAATCCCTGTAAAAAGCCAGTAAATTGAAATACGTCCTAGGGACTAATCAATTAATAGGGATAACTATATTTCACTTTCATTTGCCCAGAATCATAATTAGTATACATTAGAGAGGTTTCAAGCTATCAAATCAGTTATTGTCATTCAGCTTTATGTCTCATAAATATTACGGTTTGCCATTTTCTTATTCTATATTTCCTCAAGTAAATGTACGAAAGTGGCTTCAAATTGACAGCATTGTTTCTTATAGATCCAAAGTTTCGAAGGGATTGAAAATTATTGCAATGTAAACCAGCAAAAACGGAATTTTATTCATTCGATTATCAATTGAGATATACCTATGAGCATAATTGCGTTCGTGCATCGCGAGTAACCCGGCTGCGATGCCGGCAGCAAACTTGAGGAGCAATCCCTTTTCATTGAACGATTCTACCGCAACGCGATGACTACGCAAGTAGGTCTTCAAGTCTCCCTAAAAGTTTAAAAAAAAACATATATGTTTTACATAGTAAAAATAGAATATTATAATGATCAAATAACGAAAATGCGTTCATGACTGAAGAGCAAAAGGCCAATTAAAACTTTAAAATAATATGGAAATAAGATAAACATATAAAGCGCATATAACTTGTCAAAACATTGAAAACGCTATAACCATCTACTCAGCTTTTCCCTAATGTAAAACTCCAAAGGAATCTGAAATTTGAAAAACAGTGACTTTTGCATAAATGAAATATCAAAACACATTCTATAGTACTTTGGACTACACAACGTAGAAATTCTATATTTGGAAATAATTTATAACGAGTGCAAATATTTTACTCACGAATGTGCATAATTCCAGGATGTTCAAGAACGGAGCGACATCAATGCACTGCCCATACAGCTTCATTACATTTTGGTGATCAATTTCCCTGTCATCAAATTCAGATATTCAGGTCATATAAATTGTAATTCAAAAGACAAATATAGGAGGAAACTGCCTATTTAAAACGTACTGCAGCAGCGATGATACACACCAAGGGACTTGAATTTAAGTTTTATGATTTTAAACTTAAGACATTTATTATAATTATATCATAAACTAATGAGGGTAGATACTTTATGTTTGTTCAATATAATTTAAATTTCTCGTGAGTAACGAATGAAATATACCATACCTGTAGGGTAAACCCTCCTGCAGAAAAGCCAGTTGATCAAATTGTGACGCATCTTCTTTTAACATCTGAATAACTATCTTAGTTTTCTTGTGTCCAGGCAATATTTTCTGTCCCTCGCCTTGTAGAACCTTAATATCAGAGAACAAATAACTGGAATTTAGCCAGTAAAAATATAAATCAATATGGTTAAGATACCATATCAATATAGGTTAGAAACCTAGAGATTGATTTAACCGCAAATACACAGTCGTCAATGTATTCATATAATTTATTTGATGTACAATTAAATCTTATAGAACATAAGAGCGAACAAGTCATAAGCATAATCTACCTTTCCAAACCAGCCACTCCCTAATTCTTTGATATATTGAATCTGCTCTCTTGGAATTTGATGGCGCGAATTAGCTGAAAAATATAAGAATAGAAAAGATTACATATACACTTGAACGGAGCATATAAATATATATGTTGACTCTATATTGTAAATATATCCGATAACGGAATGTGATATCTTGGTAAAATTTAAGTGCTGATTATAGGGTATAAATTATCTTAAGGGTGGTTATAAGAAAATTGTGCTTAATGTATTTGGCTTATGATATATAATACATATACAAATGTGCCCGGTATGAGCACGAATGCCCCGCAAATTTTTTTTTGAATAGTTTACTAAATTCAAAAGTATAGAGTTTAAACAAATAGACTATTTTTCATGTGAAGTGAACACAAACAATCTAGATGGATGGTATCTTTCCTATAGCTGTTGTTAAAAAATGCGTATCAGCACTTTTTCAGTTGATTTTAGAAAAGGGGGAGGAGAAAGCGGTTGTGACTGAGTGCATTTTTGTACCTGTGCATTTCCTTTCGGACAATGATAGCATGCTATGATCTTCACGAAATTATTCATAAATTTAAAGGATCTCGAAATTCTAATTTATCATCAGAATTTACAGAGGACTGAAATGACTAAATAAAGTTGCATTGAAATGTAAGTTTAGAAGTGACTGTGTAATCTGAACTGGTGAAAAACGTAAAATGATACTTTTGAAAGAAAATTCAACATAAACCCAGCACACAATACATAGATTTATATTCTAAGATAATATTCCAAGGATAGTCTAGAATGGGAGCAAGTAGACCCCGGAAATGCTACATCAAACGGAAAAACTTATGTTTCAGATTAAATGTCACGAACACATATATCAATAGAACGTCCGAAATATATTACAGAAGGGGACTGCCAGAAAAAGTTAAGCAAAAATCAAATTCATGAACTTTTAATCCGGGGTCAATTATACCGCGGTCAATATCGGAATAAGTCTTAAAATCTGTGATCAGGAATCAAGGGCCGTGGAACGTAATTTCTCAATAAGTTACTTCGGATATCTTAACAACTTTGCTACATTAAATAACATTTGTATTTGTTATTTGTAAGGTAAGACGCAACGAGTTCTAGGGGGAAAATCACCTACGAGTGGTAACGACCATGAAATATATAGGCAAGAAAGCAACTATCAATAATTATCACATAGACCAAATGTTACTGATACATGTTTATGCGAGTAAGGAGCCATTACGATACCGGTACACACCCCTGTTACAAAAATGTGGGAAAGCGGGAAAGGCATTGCTGAAATACTTTAATATATTAATTTATTTGTCATTCAAATTCTTGTAACTTTCATGCATTCCTCAACCACAGCAAACCAGACATAATTTCAATCGTTGTCATCATGTCGCGAAAATTCATATGAAAAATAATCAAGTTTTTTTAATCCTTAGAAATAATCTTTAAAATCGTCAGGTAGATCAGTCTTCGTTCCATAAACACCTCAAAACGTAAAACCCATCAGAGCTTTACTGATGCAGTTCATTCCAAGCATCGGAGTGATTATAAGATCCTACAAATGACTCGTATTTGTTCTCCAATATATCTTCGAAAATATTTTGACATCTTCTTGGACACATGAGTAAACAATAATTTTCCAATCTATAGAGAAGTTTGTAGCATCTTAGAATCACGCCAAAGTATCTCTTGAAGCAAGCAGCTATATAGGTATACGATAGCTGCATAATTCGTTGCACCTTCACCTTCATTTGCCATTTAATTACGCTTTTTATCTAATACTAAAGTAAATATGCCATTTAATTAGTTTAACCTAATCCATTTGATTTGAAACGTAGGTTCCGAGTTTGTGATGGATCAATTTGCTTCATGTAAAATTCTATGTTTATTTAACCCTAGCTATATTTTGGAGAACGTATACATAAACATATTTAAACTAAGTGAACAAGCGATCGTGTCAAACAAGAAAAGCTTTGAAGTAAGCAGGAAAAATAAAAGTACCTTTCTTTATCCTCACTTGGTACGAAAGAAAAGTTCAAATGGTTATATAATCCAATTTGATAGTTCAAAATGAAACCTATAATATGAGCACTAGTACCTGTGATGAATTATTTAATACTAAGTAAAGGCCGGTGATATAGGCCATGTTTAACAATAATATTAATATCATACATCTACTTAAAATAATTTTGGAAAATATAATATACAAGTACTATCCCAAAAGTTTCGGAAAATGAGAATAAGATCTCCCATATACTTTTTAAATGAAATATGAATATTCAAATCATAAAATACACTTTACATAACAAATTATCAATCTAATATTTCTCCGTTTTATTCGAAAATTGAAATATAGGTATGCAAATAAGTGTTTCTTACATAGCAAATTATGCAGCTTCATTTTATCCTGACTTGGATCGCGCCTTCTCGCTACGTCATCTACGTCATAATCGTCATGCTCATCATCACTATGGGGTGCCATGGAGATTTTCGGTCTCAATTGTGCTGTGTTCTCAACCTATTATCGTATATAATGAGTGGTAGTTGGTTTTCTATTTACATATAATGTATCACTCTAATATCGTACGAATTAAGCATCATTAAAATATGACTCAAATGTCCGAAGCAAAATATATTCATCAATGTTATTGAATTTAATTATCAATTCTATTACACATTTATAAATCTAAACAAAGCCTTTTAATTTTATTACATAACTTAATTCATTTAGGTTTTCTTTCAAAACGCCTGAGAATCCAGACACACATGGCAATATGTTTAAAAATCTCAAAATGCACCCATATGCACTTTTCTATAATTATCAAACACATATGTAGTAATAAATACCACATTACCTGTGCTGATTTCTGACCACGTAGTTGCGCTATATCAGGCAATGGTTCAAAGGACACTGCAGGTACATGGGACACCGCTGTGTCGGGTGTGCTCTCTACTGGAGGGTACATGGTGAAGTCGCTGGCAACCGGTGACGCCACCGCATTCATTTCAGGGTCAGCCGATGCCACGTCGTCGGTGAATTCCTGCATAATAATACATGACCCACGGAATCTATACATCATGACACTTGACACATGGAGTCAATACACCAATCAAGCATCATTATCGAGGGACACAGAAGGTATGCGTGTGCTTTATGCTAAATGGTTGATAAACACTTTGTTTTGCCTCTAATACATATATAACCGTTCTCAAAACATTTTTTTTTTCACGAGACCAGGGCTTTACCTTAACCGAAATTTGATGGTCGCGCTCGGGCGACCAACTCCAAAAAGTTATTCGCCCGACTCGAAAGTTAGTCGCGTATGCGACCGTGCGACCGCCAAGGTAAAGCCAAGGTAAAGCCTTGCGAGACCATGCCAACTGTCCTGACACAGCATAAATGCCACAGCATTGTGAAAAGCAATTTAACATTATCAGGCTTCGCAATATTTACTCTTGAATTCTTATAAATACGTTAGAACACATTCAGAATCAAGTATGAGTAAAAATCAAGAATCAAGTATTAGTAAAAGGAGTGAGAAAATCCATGCCTTTATTTTCATTTAATGATATCCTTTCTAAAAGTCTTAATTTGCTCCTTTTCGTTTCCATAAAAATGTGATTAAAAATATACCCTTTACTTTTAAAGTCTGGGTTTTTTAAGACAGCACTTGACTTACCTTGAAACTCTGCTGCTTTTTGCAAAACTCGGCACACATTGCGACCAGCTTGATCACACATATTATTGTTGTGATACTTATAAGTGTTGCCAGGCCTATTGATCCTATGCCATTTTCAACGGCTGAATTGACTCCTGAAATTTATACCGGGGTAGGTCCGTTATAACTTTATATATGCTCTTGAAAATATATTCACTCATGGTTAGTATAACCAAAGCTATTATTAGCTAAGAAAAGTTAAAAAGCAAAATCACTGCACATGTCGTGATACTTACCAGTTATTTAATAAACGTCAGCTATATCTTGAGTTCGTTTGAAACATAGCAAATTATATTAAAGCACAAGCTTATTTAGACTATGTTTATTACTAGTTAAACAAGGAAGTATTTGTGAAACACGAACAGGCCCCAACCGCCCCCAAACTCGAAGGCGTATGGGTTTTAAAATATATTTTCTATGAAAACCGCTATTTTTAGCCAATTTGACAACATCCGGTCGGGTGTTTTTAGACCGAAATGGTCAAAAGGCACATCTACGGACCAAGACCTTTCATTTGAGCCTATAACCAAGTCTCTATGACCTTCCGTTCAAAAGTTCTAGCCCGTACAAGCTCAAATCTTGGAAAATTGCTATTTTGGGCTATTTTGGCCAATTTGACCACTTCCGGTGGGGTGTGTTTGACCGAAACGGTCAAAAGGCACATCTACGGACCAAGACCTTTCATTTGAGCCTATAACCAAATCTCTATGACCTTCCGTTCAAAAGTTCTAGCCCGTACAAGCTTAAGTCTTGAAAACCCGCTATTTTGGGCTATTTTGCCCAATTTGACCATTTCCGGTGGGGTGTTTTTGACCGAAATGGTCAAAAGGCACATCTACGGGCCAAGACCTTTCATTT
>LQRL01133159.1:0-10961 GCA_001703475.1 Hydroides elegans | reverse complement strand
ATATGCTGATTTAAGCATGATTGCTTATAAATATGCTTATATAAGCATGATTGCTTATAAAATCACACGCAAAATGTTTTTGGAGGGCAGCTGACGAGACAAGTGAAAAGAAAATCTTTTCACTTATCTAAAAAATAATATGCCTTTATAAGCATGTTTGCTTATATAAGCACATACCACGTACTTAAATGATAATATCTTATATTATCGCCCACATTTCCTCATCTGAAAATGCACTTTTCGCTACTTTTTAAAGTGCTCCAAAATCAACAAATTTCAAGCACGATTGCTTATACAAGCACATCCCAGATACTTTTGAGACGCATCTGACAAGGCCAGTGAAACAAATATATCATTTAACTTACATAGAAAATATGCTTATATAAGCATGATTACTTTTGTAAGCCAATTCCAAATGCACCAGACTCCCCAGATAGGTGTAAGCACATCTCTGTTACTTTGCTTATTAATATGCTGATTTAAGCATGCTTGCTTATAAATATGCTTATATAAGCATGATTGCTTATAGAATCAAACGCAAAATGTTTTTGGAGGGCAGCTGACGAGACAAGTGAAGAAAGAACATCATTTCACGTATCTAAAAAATAATATGCTTATAAGCATGTTTGCTTATATAAGCACATACCATGTACTTAAATGATAATATCTTATAATATCACCCACATTTCCTCATCTGAATATAAACTTTCCGCTACTTTTTAAAGTGCTCAAAAATCAACAATTTTCAACCGATCGAGATGACACCATGACGAGGCACGACTTTAGACCTTGGTTTATATGTGTATTAAATTAAATATCTCTCGCTCAATTCCTTCATACCAAACTCGCGTGCACAAAGTACTTAACATCGGGTGAAATTGTTAAAATCGACCATTTTTAAAGTGTTCCAGAATCGACAATTTTCGACCGATCCAGAAAAAACCTTGACAAGGCACGACTTCAGACCTTGGTTAATGCGTGTATAAAATTTGAAAGCTCAAGCTCAATTGCTTCAGATCAAACTCGCGTGCACAAAGTGCGTGGCATCTGAAAAATGTTTAAAATCGGCAATTTTTAAAGTGCTCCGGAATCGACAATTTTCAACCGATCGAGATAAAACCTTGACGGGGCACGCCTTAAGACCTTGGTTTATATGTGTGTAAAATTTGAAAGCTCTAGCTCAACTCCTTCATACCAAACTCGCGTGCACAAAGTACCCTATATCAAGCGGGACAGACTGACAGACGAACAGACAGACGGACAAGCTCAACCCTATATCCCCTCGTTTACACGGGGGATAATTATGATTCGCTTACCTGCGAAACTTTGGCCATCGAGAACCAATAGAGTAACTGCAAATACGATCAGCTTATACCGATTCTCCATCTTGAAAAATCATAAACAATAACATTTTTTTAGTATCTTGGTGGGACTTTAAAGGTGTTTTTTTTACAATATTTGTTTATTGTATAAGTATAATAGACTGTATTAAACTGACATTCGCCACTGAAAGTTAACCGAATTCGGTCAAAACCGTCAGAAGGCACATTTGCAGTTCAAGAGCTTTCCATATACAATATTACCACATTCATACTACCCTCAATCCAAAAGTTGCAGTCCATACAAACACGTGGTTCGAAAAATCGTTATTTTGAACAAATTTTGGCACAATTCGCCAATTACTAATATCGAAATTCGGTCAAAACGCAAATCTACACATCGCGACCTTGCATTTGAGTCCATAACTAGGTCGCTATGGCCTCCCTTACCAAAGGAGCATGGTTTAACCTTAATGTACAGTCCTGTTTAAATCGACGGCATAAATGATTGGGCGATAATAGGGAATCTACTGTATTATTAATAAAATAATTAGTTAATTAATGAAGCATTCAATAAACTATCTATGATATTATATATAGATAATTTCTCTATAATATCACATGATTGTGATTAACACATTCATCAAATAAGTGATTGAAATATTTTAGTACCCTGACTTTGCCCGCGAATTATTTGTTTTAATTACTTATCCCGAAAAATCTGAGGTCCAAACTGACACTCGAGTTTGGTTCAAAGACCCTGACGGGAGTTGCAGAAAAATGATCTCATATTTCTATAATATATCACTCTTCTTCAATTCATTCAAAATATTGAACAAATCGTTATAACGTCATCATATATATTACGAGATATAGACCCGGCGCACATATCGACAAAATCAGGCCGACATGTTTTCGGCAACTTTGCTTAAATCCATTAAAGGGTATACCAATCCATTGAATATGACATATTTAAACTGTTTTGCGTACCAAATTAGTGTTTCATATCACTCAATTTTAAGTGATGAACGAGCTCGTATTTTTTGGGCGAACCAAGATTTTTTATAAAGTGGGTTTGAGCATGAAACCCCTTGCAACAGTGATATATACAAAAAAATATATATAAAAAGGTGTTCAGCAGGTTTCCTTCTTTTGTAGATAAATGAGCTCACATTTAACTGGCTAGAACAATAAGAGGAACATCTTTTATGAAAAATGAAATTTGTAGTACCTGTAAACATTACTAATTTTTAGTTCCACTTCAGTTTTTTTTACCAAGCTATATGTCGTTTAAACAGGTCTATTCCATTTTTTCGAAGGAATTGATAAAACTCAACAAAAATATAAAGAGGAGGTCCTTGAATTCTGGAAGCTAGAAGGCCATTTTTGAAAGTTTGGCACTGTATGAAATTTTAAAAGGTGCACATTTTTTAGGAACATCTCGTGTGGACACTTTTATTTTTCGGATCTATTTTAAGGCCCACTGATTATAAATAAAACATAGATAACCTACTGTTCTGATAATATCATATAAGCTACTCCCCTATACACTATAGATATGAATATCTCCAAGCCAGCTAGCTGGGAAACACTTTTTGTGAGGAACAGCTCGTGGGGTACTCTGCATATAATCATACACAAATGTCAAATACCCCATATCCAGAATAGTTTTTCTCAAGAAAACCATTATGCAAAAAAGCGGCGCACTTTCATCATAAACTGACATTTCAGCAAATAGTTTTCTAGAAGCGTAATATAAACATTTTAGTATGATATGCATTTTTCTTTCGCTTATGAAGAGGTTTACATCAAGGAACCTACAGATAGGACGGATTTTATGCGACATTTTCTTTGTAATTGCTATTTTGATTTTCATACGACATAATGTGCGACCGTAGAATAATATTAAATTGAGAAGTTTTATATTATTTTTGAGATTATGTATACAGTTCGAAATCTTTTTACAACGAAGCAACTTTAAAATTGAAATATACAATGAATGATCATATTTAAAAAAAATACAAAAAGGTCTTCCTTATTTTGATGATGGATATATGAACTCGGTAAGCTCATCCAGCTGAATAGACTCATAAGAGGAACCAATTTTATGAAAAATAAAAATAGTGTAACTGGTATATATGGCCATTTTTGAGTTATAAATCACAAGACAGACTCATAAGAGCCATTACTAAAATATATGAATGCCCAAATTTAATATGCAAGTATTAGCATGTTGATGAGCAATAATATATTGAAAAGTATAATTTATTGTAAACAAATCAAGTATCCATGACATAATCTGTAAAAAATATGATAACATTTATTATAAATTTGTAATTGAATTGCTCTCTTTCCGTTATCTAATGTATAAAATGAAGCATTCAAGTAACATGATTCGCATCATAATTTCAAATTGTTCACTCCTACAATTTAACATCTTTTGTCGTAATATAATAGATTATTTAAATTTTCAGCACGTCTTACTGAATAATTTGATGTTGGATATTCGCTTTGTATTGTATTACATTCATAAGCATTTTTTCTGTCGTGAGACTGTGCTCTTATTGTAAGATTAAAGTGTAAACTGTATGTTTTGCAAATAAATATGGTGATCGGCTTAAAGGGACAAGAACACCTTTTGTTTTTCGTATTTTTGTAATATAGAAGGCCGAATGGCAACGGACACCACGTTTTAACTGGTGTCTATTACCAACTCATTCACACTAAATTTCAAGTAATACATGCCGATAAGGACGATTTTTCAGGTTTTTTTTTTGGTTTTTTTTTCAGGTGCGTGGCCAACCTGTAGGTTGTCAATAAAACTAGAGGCTAAAGGCCTTCGATCCCCCGTGAACTGTCAATAATTATTTGATTTAGCATGGTCAGCACTGGGAAAAACATAGGTATCAGAGTTGCATAGCATCAAGCCTATGCAATATAAATTATTTATCACTAAAATATGTCGATTAAAGATATAAGGTTTATATTAACGTCTATCTCACAACGTCTTTTTCACAAAGTCTGTCTCATAACGTCTTTCTCACAACGACTTTATCACAACGTCTATCTGTCAACATTTTTTTTACAACGAATTTCTTACCATGTCTTTCCACAACGTCTTTCTCACAACATTTTTTCACAACGTTTTCCTACAAGGTCTTTCTCACAACGTCTTTCCTACAAGGTCTTTTTCACAACATCTTTCTCACAAGTCTTTCCTACACCGTCTTTCTCACAACGACTTTCCCACAACGACTTTCTTACCATGTCTTCTCCACAACGTCTTTCTCACAACATCTTTCTTACAACGTCTTTCTCACAATATCTTTCTCACAACGTCTTTCTTACAACGTCTTTCTCACAACGCCTTTCTTACAACGTCTTTCTCACAAGATCTTTCTCACGACGTATTTCTCACAACGTCTTTCTCACAACGTCTTTCCCACAATGTCTTTCTCGCAAGTATATTCTCACAATGTCTTTTTCCCACAACGTCTTTCTTACAACGTCTTTCTCACAACGTCTTTCCCATAACGTCTTTCTTATGACGTCTTTCTCACAACGACTTTCACAACGTCTATCTCACAACATATTTTTACAAAATCTATCTCACAACGTCTTTCTTACAATGAATTTCTCACAACGTCTATCTCACGACGCCTTTCTCTCAACGTACGTCTCACCACGTTGTCATCACGCGGTTTTATTTCATATTCGTTCTCACACGGTAGTCCTCACATCATCAAGATACACGAACAATCATTATCTATACTATATGTTCAGACTGCTGTAATTTCGACCATTTTTAACCATCATACTCGACGAGCTCTAGCTTGATTCCTTCAATAGGTGCTGTCATTTCGAATATTTGTGGTCGATCGACATGAAACCGTGACGAGGTATAACGTCAATATATGTTATGTATATTAGAGCTCTAGCTTAATTCATCCACAATTATTTCCATCATTAAAGAAACTTCGAGGAAAAAGATGATTGACGGATCGACATGAAACTTTGATGAGATTGAATTCTTGCTTGGAAACTAGCAGAGACAGGGTATATAGTGACTTTCTTCCACATAAACACATATTTAGATGATGATATATTTTATTATCGCTCACACTTCCTCATCTAAATATGAAATGCTCACCATTTTTCAAAGGCTCCAGAATCGACAATTTTCAATAGATCGAGATGAAATCTTGACGAGGCACAACTTTGGACCTTGGTTTATACATGTATAAAATCTGAAAGCTCTAGCTCAATTCCATCATACCAAACTCGCGTGCACAAAGTGCTTAGCATCTGAAAAAAAACTTAAAATCAACAGTTTTTAAAGTGCTCCAGAATCGACAATTTTCAACCGATCGAGATGAAACCTTGACGAGGCACGACTTCAGACCTTGGTTTATACGTGTATAAAATTTGAAAGGTCTGGCTCAATTTCATCATACCAAACTCGCGTGCACAAAGTGGTTAGCATCTGAAAAAAAAAACTTAAAATTAACAGTTTTTAAAGTGCTCCAGAATCGACAATTTTCAACCGATTGAGATGAAACCTTGACGAGGCACAACTTCAGACCTTGGTTTATACCTGTGTATAATTTCAACGCTCTAGCTTAATTCTTTCATGCCTAACTCGCGTGCACAAACTACCCTATGTGAAGGGGGACGGACAGACGGACGGACGGACAGACAGACAGACAGACAGACGGACAGACAGACGGACAAGCTCAACCCCATATCCCTCCGTTTCACGGGGGATAATTATAGGCAAATTAGGCGGATAGGTTAAAGTGAACAGAGGACATTTCTATGGATTGAAAATAAAATCGAATAAAATGAAATTGAAAAACATATATATTCTTGTTCATCTTTTTTATTTTAATCAAAATTCAATTATCATGAATACATACGAGGCTAAGCTTTGGAACAAAACAGATACATTATCACATGAATATACTATCTATAAATGTTGAAAAAGACAATATATATAGGCTACCAAACACCCGTTGCGTTATTTGAAATCATATCTTATTTTCAAACCAAACCATCTCAGTCCATAACATCGATGATTAGCATACAGTCATAAATTAAGACTTTGCTACTAATGAAATATTTTTTTAGAAACTTGCAGGATATATCAAATAAATACATGAACAGCTGGAATCAAACATACCAAATCATTTAAGCATTATATCTTAATTGAAATGCATAACAGTTTTTTTTATGTGATACCAAGAAAGTGCTATTCTAAAGATCTAACGTGACTGTTGTTATAATGTACTAATAAAATTATGCTAACAAAAACAAAGAAATCCAGGGCTGACTGGAACAAAGGGCGCCAATCAATAACATAAAGAACAAAATGGGGGAGGGGCGACGAGCTTTTCTTGGTTTCCTTTTAATGGTTGAATCCACTTAATTTGTCATAATAATATTTCCGTTTAAGGACGTTTAAGAATGACATCAAATGATTCGCTATAGCAGAGACACAGTAAGGTTCTAATCATAGTAGTACAATCAATATCCCATCATTGAAATGATTTGTGTTTGATATCGAAAACAATTTGAAACATTCAGAGATCGGATAACTTGAATACTTGCTCTCGTCCCGTAGCTAATCACAGTGCCATTATAAACACTATCCCTTAATCCCTTCATCTTTTACCCATCGAAATCATAATAAAGCACTACAAAGAAGGTGAATGTCAGGTCTCAGTCGGTTCAATTGACATCAGCGAACCAAAGAGGAAGTGCTGGATCACAGGAAACTTGTTTAAGACCTGCAAAAGAGATGGAGCGATAAAAGCAAATTGCATGATTGTTTGACAACTCTTGCGATAAAAGGTGATCATCGGATCTTTATATGTACGTCAAATGGTACATAGTACATGCAAATTCAACACAACATTAATAAAATGTCCATAAACAGACTTTTTAAGAGTAATAGAAAGGAGCTGATGTGTTGGTCTTTATAGTTTCGAAAGCGGATGTTGAAATAAGACTGACCATTATTGTTATATTTTTTATAAAAGGCAGTCAATGTGTTACGCAAAAATTCAAATTTAAAGTCTTCTTTGACATTAAGTCAATTTTGAACGAAATCCGTTAATAATTCTTCATCGATTACAACACGACTACCATTTGATAACTTATCAACTTACATTCCATTAAATTACAAAAAAAAAAAATAAGAAGGAAATATATACTTACTTCGGCCTTGTACATTTTGATCAGACCACTGTGTACTTTAGCCCACAATTTGACGGCGCTTATGTTCCAAAGCTGATTCGAATGCTCATGAAATGGTCCTGTTTTGACCTACAGTTGAAATGTTTGAAACAATTTCTTGCATTTAACTTAATTATTATTTTAAATAAGATTGCTTTCACAACAAAGCAAATTATATTTATATACACAGGGTTCATACAATTTTTCCAGAAAAAAATCCATGACTTTTCCATGACATTTTCCATGACAAAAGTCACTATTTCCAGGACCTATAAAATGGCTTTTTTCGTTAATATTTTTTGTAACATATTATATTATAACACAGTACAAACGTGATTCAATATATATATAGTTTTAAACTTAGCATATTTCGCCCTTGAGAATCGTATGAATTTTTTTCCGGCTATTGGTTAAATGTACATTATGTCAAAATATTCTAAGATTGAATGCGAGCGCCGAAGGCGCGAGCGCAATTTTTAAAGGCATTCAAAAAATGTATTTTTACTTAAAATGATTCAGTGGATTCCCATTGAATTCACATTCGCACAAGCGGGCGAACCGTCAGCCGCATGCGACAGGGCTTTACCTTAAACGAAATTAGAAGTCGCACTCGGGCAACTAACTCCAAAAAGCTGTTCGCCTGACTGAAAAGTATGTCGCCCGACTTTTGCATCTCTATAACAAAGGTGATGTCTCAATCGAGTTATGGCTTGATCAGAATCTATTCGTTCACAAATGTCTCAACGACAGTCGCGGACGGTATTAAATTATTGACTGTATCCTATCGGAATGCGAGCGCCGAAGGCGCAAGCGAACATTGTAAAGGAATTTTTCGCGAAATCCAATTATAGAGCATGATCATCTGATAAATCGACGTTGGGAATGATATTTAATGATAGGCATCCATAGGGTAACGAGTGACAGACCACTTTAGATCCATACAGTAAAAGATTACATCTATTCATAGAAAATTAGATTATAAGAGGATGGTTGCTCAAAGTAAAATTCTGGATCAGAGAAAATCGCACCGATACCGATATGCATACTTATTATAGCCGGTACACGTACCTATATAGTTATACAATACACGAATGAACCTAAACATAATCAATAATCGAGCGCCAGAGACACGAGCGAAAATTAGCACTATGCAGAAAACGACTTGATTATTTGATTAAATTACGAACCCAATTTAACAACAACAAAGAAGTTAAAAGCGAGCAAAACTCTAAAACGTTACAAGCCCGACTTAAAAGTTAGTCGTATACGTTACCATGCGACCGCTAAGGTAAATCAGTGGTATCATACGATCGTGCGACCGCTAAGCTGCATACCTGCTACCAACATTTACGGTAATTAACCACAATGCTCTTGTAAATGAAAGCATTTATAGATATACTCAATTGAGTAGATATATTCTATTGACTTAAGAAAATACAATTTGCGCCTTCGGGCGCAAAGATTTTTTTCATATTAATGTTAAGAAAATATACCAAATATTTTTTTCTAATTATGGATTTTGTAAAAAACATACTTTTCCATGACATTTTTGTAAAAATCCATGACATTTCCATGACTTTTCCAAAACATAAAATTCCATGACATGTCCATGATATTCCATGACAAAAAAAGTGTTCCAGGTGTTCCAGGTTTTCCATGACATGAACCCTGATACAGTATACTGATATTGAAAAGAGGGTATAAACAGAAAATGCTTACAAAATCGCTGAATGAAACATTGCATAATAAAAGTAAAGCATGATTTTTAATACAAATAAACAAATAAAATCTAAGCTGTTATATGCATTTGAACTACATACTTGATGGATATAATTCACAGCGGCAAATAACATATAGTCCTTGGCGAATGTGCCACACATCTCTTGGTCCGGGTAGTGCTTCGGTTTTAACCTCTGGTGCTCTGGAAAATATAAATCAAACATCAAGAATAAGCCCTCTACTTTAACAAGAAATGAGTAGGCCAATCATATGTTAATATGTGTCATTAAAAAAATCAGTTGACAG
Organism: Hydroides elegans; assembly: GCA_001703475.1. NCBI lineage: Eukaryota > Metazoa > Annelida > Polychaeta > Sabellida > Serpulidae > Hydroides > Hydroides elegans. The sequence goes on along the minus strand of LQRL01133159.1, from coordinate 1,383 downwards.
ACTTTAAATTTAATGTTAAACTATAATATTTCATGTTCACATAAAACGTTTGTACCATGTAATTGATAGTGCATAGGTCGTCCGATTTCGTTATAGTGTTTTTCTGGAAAATTCAATATACAGTTGTATATAAATAACTACAATCATTTCACATACAATGAGCAACAATGATTAGACCACAGACAATTCTAGTCTACAATAATCTCTTTTCCATGACTAGACCACATACAATACTCGTCTCCAATACGCTCATCTTAATTGTTTCGGCAAACGAAGCCCTCACCTATGAGCTGAGCGGCGCCCCATATGAAGGGAACAAAGCAGTAGTCATCCAGATTCCACACACCCTGACTACCCGCTGGCTCCATGCGATAGACGGTGTGAAGGCGACGGGCTAGCTCAACGTATCTTGAATAATACGAAAATGCGAAGAGATAAAATAAGATTGTTTCATCGAGAAGGGGGAAATATAAAGGAACCTGAGAGAGAGGGAGAGAGGGAGAGAGAGAGAGAGAGAGAGAGAGAGAGAGAGAGGACAGTTTATGTATGGAATGGATGTTAGCTGATATAGCATTTTGTTTCAAAATCAATTGAAATACTGTGTTTCAATTACTTACTATATCATGTTTTCTGCAAGTATAGATTTAAAGTCTATCAACTATTGATTGGACTTTTCTTTCATGATAAAGAATTTAATAGACATAAATAAATAAAAAACACGCCAAATCTCACCAATATTTTTTTCGGAATTTTAGTAGTATTGTAAGTTTTCTTGCATCATGACGCTAAAATATACAAACGCAATTTAACGGAACCTGTTGAATAGCGAGAGGACAGTTGCCATTGCGTCCGCTTCCGTCAGAGCACCGATTTTGTAGAGGCAGCAGAGAAACGCAATGAACGCCATTTCGTGTCCTACAACAGAAAAACGTAAGTAAATCGTATCTAAGTTCCCATCCGATTTTTCTCTCATTGCAAACAGGAAAAAAGGCTTATGATTATAAATATGATTGTTTTTCCTATATCGAATATTTTCGCGACAAAATTATGGAAATTAAACTTCAAATAATCTAATCTAATTTTCAATACAATATTGGGTTTTGCTAACCTTCATACATTAGGCACAGACTTACTATATTAATCAGTGCGAAGTGCGAATCGGCAAAAAAAAAACACACCGGTACCTATTGAATAACGCATTCACCTGTTCCGTAATCGATTCTCGTGGAGTTGCCGAGACTCTCGCGCAAATAGACGGATATCTCGGGTATAGCGGGATGATATTGTTCAGGCAAGGCATCTCGCACCAGCTGCTCACAGTTCTGAGGGCAATACAATATTTACCCTGTATATTATTTAATGGTAAACGGCATACTCCCCCCC
>LQRL01133146.1:2425-15461 GCA_001703475.1 Hydroides elegans | reverse complement strand
CCCCCCCCCCCCCCCCAATGCCCCGTCACGCACCCCAATATTATCTGATTGAAGCCGACAGTCGTACCAATTCAGTCATAAAATGTAGATACCCACCCTGATTTTAGGGACGCCTCTGTAAATTTGAAATAAAAATATAGTCTAGGTTGACCAATCATTTTCAAAAAGACAATAACGAATCAAAATTACCGTGGTTCTTAAAATTCGACTGCCAATGTAATGAATGGTTAAACGGTGGCTTCAGGCGGCCTTATTTTGTAAATCTAAATCGAAAATTAAAATAGACCCTTTGATGCAGATCTAACAATACAAGCACATATGATTTCTAGTATAGAAAATGAATCCCTAGATTAAAATTTGAGATCTTTCGCGCAACTGTATATATACACCTCTATAATTATTGTCTCAGTTCCGTCATTTTCAAAATAATTAAGATCAGAAATCAAAACTTATCCCTTGGGTATCCTTCCAGTATTGTTTTTGTTTACTTAGATTTCCGTCCCAACGGGTTGAAGGACCTACAGACAACCTAACAAAACTTTTGGGTCGCCCGGTCGGCATTTAGAATTTCGTTGAATTTCGACAAAAGTCGAATAACAATTTTATTTGAAATAGTATTTTTGGCTTTTGTGAATTATATAATAATTGCCATTTTGATAATTGTTAAATCAATTTTGTAAGGTGACTGTTTTTGAAGATGACCAACGTATATCTAGGGGTGTCTACATTTACAGAAACTTCCCAAAAATAAGGTCGTCGTCTACCTATCCAGGGGTCTAAGCACCAAGCGAACATTAAATGAAAATTTGCAAAACGGGAGGCCATACGCAAGCCGATTATTTGTACTATAATGTATCAAGACTTTTGCAGTCAAGATAACCATTTTGAAGCGGTGTCCTTTCATATCCTGCTAAATAGATGAATAGATCCCATGTTGAAAAGCCAACACTAAGTGGTCTTTTATATAGATCTACTCATCAAATGTCCTCATATTGTCTACATAGGTTAATGTATGGTCCATGTCTAATAAACCAAATATCGAGACAAAAAAAAAGATGAATTTTAAATATAACTAAAGCAAATTGAAATTAGTTCAAGCTTGATAAAAATTACTTAATATTTAAATTTATACATATATTTATGAATAAAATCTATTTTTGAAGTATGCATTTTATATAAATAAACTGCTTTATGCTTTATATACCAAATAATTATACTGATATATGATTATAATGATAATGATCGGAGGATGTCTCAAACTGTTTATAATTAAGGGTTTGCATGACTACATTGTACATGAAACACTCGAAAAGGCTTCCCATATGGCCTGGTCCTAAGCTCTTGAAGGCATTCAATTAATTGAAATAAATAAACAGGTATCTTGTATGTAACTCAAAACCATTATTAAGCCTTTAATCCTTTTAAATATCTGGAGTTTGTTACCACAAAAAATCGCCGATTAACCGACGAACGAATGAACGTTTTATCTTGTCATAATTGATGACAAATATCTGCAATTATACATGTAGATACTAAAATGTATGAATTATGTTAAATTAATTGCCATTTGTCTCTTAGATAATCATATTTATAGTTTATATTATCTTCTTATCACCAATCCACGTCGTTGTGAAAGCTGATGTGTTCACTATTGAGTTGAAGTTCCCATCAGATAAGAATACTTATATTGAATTCAAATTAATAATTAGGGTCGGAGCAGATATAACGAGCTTATTTACAAAACAAGCGCATCTTATATACTCTTAATTTCGAAATTTCGTAACGAAAAGCTCAATACTAAAGAATATATGAGGATATACACATAGTTGAGTAAACATATACAATTATAAATGCATATAATATTTGTTTCGCGAATTTGTCGCAAAACCGCTCTGCATCGATGTTATAATTACGCTGTTTCGATGCCCGTGGCAAAACGTCGTGCACGGCAACGTATCGTATATAATCAATTTGTTACAACATTAATGATATAATATATAAACGATGTTGAGAGACCGCTCGCCTGGCGGGAAAGGTTCATTAGTATTGAGAACAACAGCCCCATATTGATTATTACATAGCTTTAAATACATGTCGCTTAACGTAATTAAGGAAATAGGAAGCGCTTACTTAGAAACTGTATTTGCCAAATAGTCCATGTTGGTTTAGCGTAGGATAAAAATAAGAGCGGCTCCTATGCCTTGGGATCATTTAACTTTCGTAGCATGAATCCCCCTACCCTTCCAAAGATACATGTATGTTTCTTTTAATATTAAAATTAGCATAAATTTGAGCGGGTTTGATGAACTTCCGATGTGAATAAAAAATGCTTCATTGGTCTGGATGTCTTATCTGTTTTATTATTTCAAAAAGTATTGTTATCATCATTAAAAAATTGTCTTATTGGCTATGCCTTTTAACAATCTATTATAATCTTTAAACGGTTTTATATGTATCTGAGGTTTCGTTCATCGAAAGTTATTCACATATAGCTGTAGGTTTTTATTACACCAAAATATGGCATCGTTCGATATAATCTGGTGAAATTGCCTTGTTAAAAGTAAAAGTAGTGAATGCATATAAAAGTGACATTTTACACGAAAAAAAATAAGCATATTTTTTAATATGCTTTACCTGACTTGGACTGATTTTCCGCTTCTCCGTCCGACGTATCCATATTTTACAATAATTTACATCAAATTTCTGCTCAATCCGTAATCCGAAATTGTCAATTTAATTTGCAATATTTCATTCAGTATATTTCAAGTGCGTCCAGATATGTGTTTATTTTTATGAATGTATTATCACTAGGCTAAGCCGGCTCTTAACATGAATAACTACTCACAGCGAGTTATAGATTGGTTATGTATCGAATCTTATACCTTATAATAATAATAACGACCGCGAAGTCGTATCTTGTCTCTGTAAGATCCCAATAACGACAAATGTAATGGAACGAAGTAAGACAGTTTTTGGTGTAAGAACATTGATTTCACGTCGAGTCTGTTCAATTAATTGTAAACGTTGAATGCCCATAAGGACACCACGAGAAGAGTCGTGTGTAATCAATGAAATGGATTTTACTTAGGGTGGATCAAATTGTGTTAAGTATACCAGGTTCGCATATGAGATCAATATGGAATGGATCCTATCAGGATTGGATCGAGGCTATACCACACTTATTGCTTATCTCGGTTTTCAGCATAATGTTTTAATGTATCGTCTATCTACACTGATCTAACATACATATACTGAAGACCAAGACCATATATCTGGATTGAGTAAATAAATTACATTTTGAAAAATAAAACCACTGAATCGTTAGTGTTTTAGCATGCTGTAAAAAATATTTTATTTTAGTACAATTTAAATGCAAATGTTAATATTGATTTGATTTCAGAATGCAAAGTTAAATTAAAATATTCCTTGTCGTTTATACAATTTGGTGGGAGATACGACACATCAGTACATTGTCTTGAAAAAGTTTGGCAATCGAGATTAATTATACTTCTAACGTTCTTAAAATTATGAGAGTTGTCAAATGCAGACATTTTTAGTGAAAATACAACGATATTTAAGTATGCTTACCATCATCATATCAACTCTTTATATGTCTACTTACGCTTTTATAATAATAATAATTATTATCATTGATTGTATAAGCAGCCAGACTTATATATATATACATGTATGCGAGCTCTTATAGATCTAAGAATGATGAGCCAAAGTAACGCAACCGTATGAGCAACGACTTATATAAAACGATGAAACATCCATAAAGTAATTAAATTAATAATTTAAAAAAACATATTTCATGTATACCAGCAGTACTAGATATAAAATAATTTAATTGTAATGAATTTAAAATTGTTGAAATATAAGAGGATGCTATAATGAATTTTGGACACTTCGGCCCCTACCACTTCGGCTCCGATTGGACACTTCGTCCCTTTTTGGAAAAGGCACTTCGGCCCCTTTCAAAACACGCTTCGGCCCCTCGTAAAAGACACTTCGGCCCCTACTTCTTCGGCCCCTACCACTTCAGCCCCTTGGAAAAAGATAATTCAACTATCGAAAATAATAATGTTTCTTTTACAAATGATAAAGATAAATAATAATTAGTGAAAGCAAAGGCTTACGTTTTTGAGCACATAAATATATCATTATATGCTTTATCCTATTTTCACAATTTCTATGGTTTCAGATAAAAAAATAGAAGTGGCAAATCCTCAATCAAAGTGAAAAAATATGATCGTAAAATTAGCTAGAATTATGGAGTAAATTGTAGAAAGAGTCATGTTTTCGTTTTAAAATATCATGATATCATGATCAAGATATTCTCATTTTGATAGATCACATAAAACTGCATTAAATAGGTGGGAAACCTAATTTACTCATGTCCTAGTGGTAGGGGCCGAAGTGGCAGGGGCCGAAGTGTCAAAACCCCGCTATAATAAGAGAATATATGCGATCAATCTTTCGAACGTATACTTGAATATTCTTATTATTATTTTTTTAATGCGACAAACCATATAGCAGTTAAAAACTTGCAGTCCATGTAACGGAACCGTGATAATGAAAATTACTTATTGTAATACTGTAATGGGTGTAATTGTTTATGCATATCTAAGTTTGTCTCTGTTTAGATTAGGAAAATAAACATAGTTTCAAGTGCTGGAAAATATCATAAGAAAATTACAAATATATAGAATATAAGGTATATATTAATATACTAATAGGTGAACACATCTGGTTGACATGACAATGTACTCAAGGGAGATTCTATCAGGTAAAGAAGTAATGGTGCACCTTATTAAATTAGGTTCATTAGCAAGTGCCGCACCACTAAATGAGTGTGATTGTCATATTCGGTTATTCGTTTATGCGTATCAAATTTTTCGTTTCTTTGCGTTCGTTTATTCGTTTATTCGTGTTCGTTTATTCGTTTATTTGAATCAGCTGTCCAATTAGGAGTGGCTTTAACTGTACATGTATCTGCGGAAGGGGAGGTTTAAAGCTACATGCTCTAGGATATGGACACAAACCCTATGAGCAAATTACAAAAAGTGTTAATTTGATAATGCAACCGATTGAAACAATGAAATGTGCAATAAACAATCACATTTTGAAAGATGATTTTTACCAAAAGATGTCCCATTTTTTTCTATATAGATGAGCGCATTTCGCGCATCTAGATAGCTGGAATACATTTCAATTAAGCATGACCAGATATATATCTCTGAATAAAATTATCATCAAAATTTTTAATGAATTCGTAAAAATAATAAATTAGCGAAATAATAAATTCTTGTAGCAAGAGGGCATTTTTCGAAAATTTGTTGAGGGATCAATTTTGAAAAGGAACACCTTTTTCAGGTTTGAGCTGGTTCTCTTTCAATTTTACTTCAATAACTAAAACTGCCAAATTAATAGCGGAAAAGCTATTGAAATTAAGAATGCTATGTAATTTGAAAACATTTAAATAATATTAGGTTAGATTCCTACTACATTGAATCAAAGTTGTTTATTATACAAACCTCTAGACATCATATAGACTCTATAAATCAAATAGATAGTAATTTTTGCACAGCAATATATAATTCGTACTACATTTTATAATTTCATAAATACAATTCAATTAGTCTGATAGAAATAGCATCACATCTACAAGCATAGGATTTACAAGATATATTAAAATTTCCTAATTAAAAAAATAATAAACAACAGTACTTTAAAACATGCAACAATCACCCATTTATATTTTTTTTATCATTTTTAGTATAGAAATTGTTGCTGATAAAGTAAGAAAAACCACAATGTTGAACGTTAAAATTGAATTCGTTTGACCATGGTTTTATTGGTAAACATTAAGAGGAGTAAGTCATTCTATCTTGTTCCCAGGAAAATGTTGAAACCTTGCTGAATAATCTTAGAAAACCAACTCTAAGATCTTTGTAGACATAGAAATAAATCATTGGATTCAGCACAGTAGACACACCTTGTGTCACATGTGAATAGCGCAGGAGGATAGCAATAGCGGGGTATTCGTAGCTATTAAGTGATTCCCATGTATATCCAGCCTGGAAATTTAAAACGGAAAAGAAGTAAATGAATATATTTCGATATGAAACTAAAAATAGAGTTTGTTTTCTTATAGACATTTATAGCAATATTTTTTCTTAATTTATCATGCCTGATGTTTAGCTTAAAAACTGTTATTTTATAGATTAAGTTTCAAACTTGAATATATATGTGCGCTAATCGGCAACTATATAAAGATATGATATAACATTTATTTTGTTTCTAATGGTGCTAATTTCAGATAAAAGTCACATAGCTAATTTGGCAGGTACATGTAATTGTCAAATTATGTTTTGATCTAGTTTCATATCGTTCTCGAGTTATAGCCATACAAATATTGCTCAAACCTGGAAAATGACCACTCTGTAAACGAAACACGGAATGAAGGTTCCCCAGAATGTTCCAGCAACCAGTAAAATCAATCTGAAATCAATTAAGAAAACAAAATGTTGTTCGTGCCATATATTGAGCATATTGTCATATTGCCATATATTAAAAATAGATTATTTTCATTTATAGTTGGTACACTAATTTGATATGCAAAAAAACTATATGTGATATTTCATATCAAACAAATCAAGAACTATTATAATTACAGATATAAAAATCACTGAAACAAACGCAGACTTCAATCTACCTCAGTCCTCTTTTCGCCGATCTCTTTCGCATCATCGATTCCGAGTTATTCCCTTGAGCTGCATGGGACGGCCCGGTCGCTGTGTCCACCTTATTTATGAGTCTTGTAATCTTATGAATGCTAAAGATGGTCGCAATGATTGGAGGAACAAAGAAAATGCCAAACTGAATCGCACTGTGGTAGGCCTGTGAGTCGAGTTGACACAGCGCCACAAGGGGTTGCAACTCTCTCTTGTAGATGATCTCAGTAGAAAAGGTGTATATTTGTGTTAAGAGAAACACAACTGATGTTGATACTGTGACCGTTTTCAAAGTAAACCAGCGTTGGTACAAAAACGGCCGACAGAAATAGAAGTAACGTTCCAACGCAACTATTGCTGTGAATTGAGCTGTTGAGAAAAATGCGCCCAAGCCGAAGACGCTGCTGTAACACATGATCCTAGATGGCATTTTCGCGCCGATATGGTCATTAATGATTGTATGTGGAATCAAGCCCATTGCTAACATAATATCCAGCACAGCGCAAGCCGATTTTAGGTACATGTAAGGTGAATGAAATTGATGATACTTTTTGGTCAAAAATATGACGAATACATTAAGAAACGTTCCGGGAATAAGCATTAGAAGTAGATAAATTGTCATCAAAATGCGATCTATTTCATGATCCTCTACGGATGGAGCCCTTCGCGAAATGTTGTTATTTGTCATATTTGATTGCGTTGATTGCAGTGTTGTCATATCGTTTATAACTTCCATTATTCGCACTTATTTTTATGCGGTTTTTATAGATTCACTCCTTTATATTAAATAAGTACGTCTTGTTTATTCCTTCTATCCGGCTGATAAAACAGTTATTCTCGAATATATATTTGTTTCTTATTATTTGAAACAATAATAAATAGCACCGCATCAAAATCATTTGATACAAACATTTTGAATTTTAAATTCAAAATGCTAGTTAATGTTCATTTTATCAATTATAGTATTTCGTCTCCATATTAAAAGAATACAATTGATTTGTAACGTAATGTCATATTGTACCATTTTGTAAATAAATATGTTAGATATCTGTCAGCGTTACACATAAACATGTGATGTGTCTACCTGTATGAGTTATTTGATTAATTTCTGACCACCCGAATATAGAATCTATATTGGGATAACTAGGTTGATGAAACCTCATATTTATGATATTGCTACCTTTGGAGATGTCATATCTTATATAGGAAATAAGCGTACATTTTGTGACGACGTATAAGAACATGTGTAATTAATATATTAGCGACATGGTTTGGTGTTACACAAAACAAAAGACTTCTTTATAGAAGTTGTACGTCAGACTTTAGAGTCATAATCAAATGAAACCTGATGAAATTCGCACTGACATGAAAAAAAAAGATAACAGGAAATAGTATTTGACCGATCATACGACAGCTCCATAATGAAAAAGGAAATTATCGCCTTGTCATTTATTAGATATTAGCGCCGGGGAGGTGTTATAATATCAAAATGAATATGGATAAGCAGCTTTTTTCTTCTTTGGTGGGAATGATTCAAATGGCACATATCGTGACGATAATTCATATGTACAGTTGTAACCCCACAACCATGCGTAAATTGTTAAGAAATACACTTTCCTGTTAATTTGCGACTTTAAGAATATTGACAAACTGTTTTGACATTAGCAAACGAATTATTTTAGAAGATGCGTCACATAAAGATATTAAATTTCAAAATATGATAGATTATCATATATGTTAGCTCTTACTGCTGTTTGATAGCCTGATTACACATATCACCATATTAAAATAGGTTACACTAAATGGATTAGTACAAATCTGATAGATAATAACTATTTTCATTTGTTATCAAACTGTATCTATTTTCATTAGGTAATATAAACATAATAATTTGATTCAGTTCATACAATTCAATTTCGTATCACGTAATAAAAAAATAAAAAAACATATCTTTATATTCAATTTGATATCAAGTGTTTGCTGCATGACGTTTAGTGATGTATATGCATGATATATGTAAATATGTAATCATCAGTTTTGTATTTGTAAAAATTCAATAATTGTTACAATTGTATCAACATATACTGCTCAAAACAATTAAAGGATTGGAGAAAAATTGGTGGGTACGGCCTTCCTAAATGGGATTTGGCCTCAATTATTATATATAATGCTTCTTGTTTACACTCTAATTCATCTAGACAAGTGTTTTATCGAGCGATGTGCAATGTGTTACACATTCAATACATGTAAATCACAGAGCCACCATTTCAAAACATTTCAATTTTCATATCAAACGTGTTTCTTGAGGTTTTTGTTTTATGAATGTGTATCATTCGACACGGCAAAGTCACAGTTACGTCACCATGATGTCATGTATTTCCATTAAAAGGTCATGTTCAGTGAGTTTTTACCTCATTTGAAGTCAAACTTGTATCTCGTTTCTCCCGTGGTGTGACATCATTCGTATGACGTCGTCATAAGGTCGAAAATGACCACAGCAAATTATATAAAATTATATAACAAATGACTCCGACCCATGTAGGACCTAGTAACTGCAAACTCATGGCGAACTTATGGCAAAGTCACTCTGTGTAATGTCGACTTTTTTATGAATACTGCGCGAATAGTACAACTATTGGAGGATGGCCAGTCTCAGTGCCAGGTTGCAAATAGCTTCGACTTTTCTCAAAACGCCGATCTCAGCATTTGAACACGTATCTGGGAGACTGGTATACATACCCTGTAAACCAGAGCAAGGCCGTCATCGTACCACAACACCGCAGGAAGACCGCTATCATCGCATGGTTGCACATCGTAACCGCGTCGCCACTGCGCGATAGATCGAAAGGGATTTTGAAGGGGTACGTACGGGTGTGCATTTATCAATCCTGTACCACTCTCGTATATAGACCCTCGCTCTCAGTGACCACATCGAACCAAGTTTAGCATACATGCTCTCAAGTCGTTTGCCAAATGGCAATCAAATACTACTTTTTTGTTCATTGAATCATTATGCAATACGGGTTGTGACCGGTTTGACTTATACCGTGAAACATGTTGCGTTTACATCGTTTAATGCTAGGGCCGATTTATAGGAGTTGGGTCGTGTTTAACAGTATGGCATTTATCCTAATAAACGACACGGAATCGATTACACGGGAACAGTTTGCGCCCAGTTTTCAACACATATGCACCGCAAAGCCCGCCTGGTATTTCCCTGGAATATTTAGGGTGGCAGCTACGCCACTGGCGTACAGTATATTCTATGGAAGATGGCAGATTCCATAGTTCGACATTTAATTGACGTGTCCGAGTATGGAGAAATCTGGAAGGGCGGAACGGTAACGGTAACATCACCAAATTTGACCGATACGGATGAAGACCAGTCATGGTTGGGTCTGGTATCTGTTTCTATGGCTGTGCCGAGCTACGTGTCACCAATGGAAGGCAATCGATTGGAATACAATTTAGGAAAACATTGTCGACCCGATAGTAACATATTTCTGGTTGCTGGTGCCATTGATAATGCCTTTGTTGCTCCCGTGACCCAGGTATATATGAAGCAGGCCTGAATCTAAGTTATGGTCTGGCCAGATAAACCATCCTATAGACCAGCGTGTGTTTTGTCATGGTAAGACGTTCAAGGGAGTGCTAACAACTCCACAGACACCTTAGGAGCAGGCGCAAGTACTCATAGAGGAATAGGATGCCATGCATCAGTTTACTGTTCGTAATCATAACCCAACAAAGCAATGGGTGCATGGAGGCTAGAGGTGGCCATACCAGATATTAAAGCATCATTTCGACCATTTGAACTGAGCTGCCGTTGTTTTAGATCACAGTTTTTATTTGCCCTGATGATTAATCAATTTGATTTAGATGGTATCATTTTATTCAACAATAATAGAGTTTCAAAAGTTCGTGTATTTTTTGTATCACATTTCATCAGATATATATGTATGTAAACTTGAAATACGTTTTTCAAAAAATCATCCATTTTCTACAGACAAGCCGCACCCTAAAATCTGACCCTTTAATTAGTTTGAGCAGTATATTCAGATGTGTAGTTGGGAGTAGGCTTGCTCGAAATTTGCATCCAACGGGCCTAGGTTTCGTCCGGGTTTTTTTGTATACATCGACCCCAATATAACACAACTTTATGAATAAAACATATTCTCTTATTTTGGTGTGCCTTTTATAAAAAATTATATGTAAATAGTGTTTAAGGTTTATTTAGGCAAACGCAATTGTACATATGCGACGGGTTTACAAACAAATGTATAGTACCAATCAAAATGCAATCTATTAAGCAACTAAAAAAGAATAGCACTATAGTGTGATATACATTTCTCCCAGACTTGCTAGACAATTCGATATCTAAATACCTTGTAGCAATGAGAACATGGTGGTTACCTTCATGATATACAACAGCGCAGTAAATTGTATTCCTATAAAAGCGTCTAGGCTTTCTGAATATCCTAGAAATCTAATCCTAAGATCTTTGTAGACACACAGCTATATCACTGGATTAAGCCTAGTGGAAATACATGATTCTATTTCTTCAATATGTAAAGCCTCAACTATGAACTTTCGAAGTTTTTTTTATTTTAAGATAGTGAAATAAAAATTGAGATAATAATTTGTTATTTTTTTCATAATTTTCTTATTCAAATAACCGAATAAAAGCGCTGATCTTAACCGTTTTTTTTTCAATACAAAAAGATAATATATGCCCCGGATCTACTGAGAATAGTACGCAAGACTCTTATACATTGTACACTCACGATGTAATCCGCTCTGTTTTAGACCACATGTGATTAGCATAAATAGAGTCCTTGATCCGATTTTGAGTAAAACTAAGCATTAATTAATGATAAAATTGATAAAAAATTTAAATTAATGAAAATAAACAATCTTAAAAAAATATTTTTTTGGCGAGTTGACCAAAGGGATTTGGCGAGTTGACCAAAGACATTTGGCGAGTTGACGAAAATTATTTGGCGACTTTGGCGAGTTGGTTTTTTGGCGGGTTGACCAGCACCCGTTATGAGAAGTTATACATAGTCTTCTGTCCCGTCATATAAACTGTCCTTGTGTTACGATCACGTGTTAACAGTCCGAAAAAAACCACAAATTTCTAAACACAACTTTATTATATCAAATATATACAATAATATTTAAATCATACTCCTCAGACCTTTGAACTTTTATTATTATTACCTTATGTTATAGGAGTATTTCAAACATCCTGGGTTGAAATTTACTTCATATGAATCCCAATCACTGTGTATATTTATTCGTTCTCCAGAAAATGATATAACACTATAGATTCAATAACATCTTACAAGATTGTTATAGATACATGCTTTACATTTCAAGGTTCTACTTTTAATCCATAGACACTTTCGGTCTTCAAAGAACTTTGACACAATAACCTCGCAAAATGGACCAGAATGATTTATTATATTATCTATAAAACTTTGAAAGTTATAAAATGCATATATTAAACATCAGTCTTAACAATATAAAGCGTGTGCACAATATAAATCGCAAATTTTACAACAAAATGCAAATATGAACTTTGACGCAAATATGTTTATAGTAAAGATTATCTGTCAATCATTGTGGTATTATGTGTTATTTTACACCAGAGCATGTATGTCGCTTAAAACCCTTGTCAGTATTTGAACAAATTTATACTTCAGACATATTTATGCAAGCCGGAATGGAATGAATAAGTGAAAATTAAATTCGGATCAATTGATCAAATATGCAATAAATAAAAATGATATACTCTTATAACTGATTTCTTAAATTAAGATTCAACAGTTTCCTTATCATATGCGACCCTCAGCACATATGCCCCAAATGAGTCAAACACATGGTAGCAACATTGTATTTGCAAATATATGGATTGTGTTTTTAAGCTCAACGATGATTTAATTGTGACTCATATTAACATATCAAACATTCTGTCAATATAATACCATAAATGCGTGCCTCAAACCTTATTGATTAACACGGCCAAATAATAATCGCAAAAACAAAAACCAATATGTACTATAACATAGTTGTAAGTATAATATTATGCTGTAGCTATTGATTAAAGATTCCTTTTATCTCACGATTTTACATTATTAATATTAGTACTATAAGCACTATTCAGTAACTTAAATTCTTTTTTTAAATATTTGCTACACATAATTCATATAATTGATAATTCAGAACTCGCATTTCTCAGTTATGACAAATATAGACCTTGTAATGTCTGTACCTTAGATTCGCATTATGCATCTATA
>LQRL01133138.1:3222-13650 GCA_001703475.1 Hydroides elegans | reverse complement strand
TCCGATATAGTTATGGCGTGGTCAGAGATACCTGGTATGCTATGGCTTGACTTCGATAGAGTTGGGTTTGATGTAAAAATCAGGTCGAGTACGTTTTTTTTTTCTCGTGTTGGTTCAGCGTGTATCTGAGATAGGTTATGATCGTTCGCTAGATTGATCAGAGTATTTTGGATGTTCCTATCCGGGCAGTTATCGCGAGTTCTGTTTTTCTCCCAGTCTATATCCGGGCCGTTGAAATCTCCACCTAGGAGTACTTGTTTTTGGCCGTTTTGGTTGATTCTGGATATGTTGATGCAAAGTTACAATAGTGGAGTACAAACCGATGTCGCTACACTGGACTTTTCCAAGGCTTTTGATACTGTGCCTCACGACAAACTGCTAGGAAAACTTAGTGTATATGGCATCCATGGTCCTCTCCTTATGTGGTTATCCTATTTCCTGTCTGATCGAACGATGCGTGTCCTATGTGAAGGTGCACAATCATCAGATGCGAAGGTAGACTCGGGGGTACCGCAGGGCACCGTGCTCGGCCCGCTGCTCTTCCTTTGCCACATAAATGACCTGCCCGAATGCGTAAAATCCAAAGTCCGCCTTTTTGCAGACGATTGTCTACTATACAGGCAAATACACGACGATAGGGATAAAGTAGCGCTGCAGGAGGACCTAGCGGCACTAGAAAAATGGGCAGAAATGTGGGCAATGCGAAAAAGTGCTATATAATGCTATATAATGCACAGTGCGGCTACTGCACATAAGCCCGAAACGCAATAAACACAAGCACATGTATAGTCTTAGCGGCCACATTCTCGAAAGTGTCTCGGAAAACCCATACCTCGGTCTGCAATTATCCGACGACCTAAAATGGAGCAAGCACATAAGGCAGACGGTCAACAAAGCCTCTATCGCATTAGGCATGTTGCGGCGTAACCTGAAATTCTTGCCAAAAGGTCACAAATCAACTGCGTACATAGCCATGGTCAGGTCGATCATCGAATACGGATCAATCGTGTGGGATCCCTATATAAAGCAGGACATACAGTGTATTGAAAGGGTCCAGAAACATGCCGCACGCTTCATAGTGAACGACTATAAATCGCAATCCCATGGTTTCATGACCCGCACGCTCAAGGATATAGGATTACCCTCCCTGCACGAAAGACGGCTGTTCAATAGACTATCAGTTTTCTACAAGATCACCAATGGGCTGGTACCGGCAATACAACATGAAGAGCATCTCAAACCATAGGATAACAAGTAGATCAGTGAAGCTGATTAAGTCCTCCGCTACTTCAACAACAGTTGAAAACCGAAAAAAAAAACAGAGGAAATCAATTAAGAACATCAACAAAAATCCATCCAACGTCTTTCTTACGTCTTTCTCACAACGTCTTTCTCACAACGTCTTTCTAACAACGTCTTTCTCACAACGTTTTCCTTACATATTCCTAGTCCTCAAAACATCACGATATACTAGTACGAGTAATTTTTATTAATGTGCCAAGTCCCCAAAATCACCATTTTTTTCAAAAAATCGCCAAAATTACAATTTTTGAGATTTTTCAAAAATAATACACCTAAGCACAGCTCCAATATGTGTTTGTTCCATGTGCCAAAGGAAAATAAAATCCATCAATGGATAAGCGAGCACTCGTCCGTACAAACTACCATCAATAATTACGCCAAGTCCCCAAAATCACCATTTTTCAAAAAATCGCCAAAATTACAATTTTTGAGATTTTTCAAACATAATACGCCTAAGCACAGCTCCTATATATGTTTGTTCCATGTGCCAAAGAAATAAAATCCATGAGGGATAAGCGAGCACTCGTCCGTACAAACTACCATCAATAATCACGCTAAGTCCCCAAAATCACCATTTTTCAAAAAATCGCCAAAATTACAATTTTTGAGATTTTTCAAAAATAATACGCCTAAGCACAGCTCCAATATATGTTTGTTCCATTTGCCAAAGGAAAACAAAAGCCATCGAGGGATAAGCGACCACTCGTCCGTACAAAGTAGTGCACCTAGGTGTCGACAGACAGACAGACGGACAGACGGACAGACGGACATGATTCATTGGTCTTATAATTCTATTGAACGTATAAAAAAACTTGAAATTTTTTTGATAGCTCAATTATTTGTTGTAGTGACGGACGGACAGTACTGAATACTATAGTCCTCCGCTTCGCGCTAACGCGGCGGCGGAGGACTAATAAACGCCTTATAAGACCTACACGGTATACTTGATATGATAGTAAAAACCCTGTTGTAAAGCGCTCTCGTATGAACTCTAAGTGCTTTACCCATATAGATTCAAAGTGTGTTCAATATAGAAACTCATTTTTTTCCAAAAACTGTTTCAGACTGGAATGTGCTTGATGACTCTATTGTGAGTGAGTCGACTCACATATCATTCAAATCCAAGCCTAACACCTATATGTTCGATTAATTAAAACGCGCACTTCACCATCCGACCTATAAATGCCCTAAATGGGATTCTTGGTCGTATATATACAGATACAGATACAGAAGTTGACCGAAGGCACAACTAATCACCATCAACTTTCATCTGAGCCTATTACTTAGTCTCGACGACCTTTCATTTAACAGTTTTCGTATGTACAAGAAATACTTGACGAACAGACGGACGGACACCCAAAATATATACAAGCAAGCCCCTAGCCTTTGGAGTTGATGCCTGAAAAACATTCGGGATTCATGGGTCATCCTTGCGATTTCCGATCAAATGTGCATGGTTTCTCTTAAAATGCATTCAATACATTATACGAATCGAATATGTTATGTTAAAACGAGAATAACTATACAAGGAAAAACAAGGAAGCACTTGTGATGATGATTATTACAAGGGCAGCGATAATATAAATGACACTGGATATAGAAATGGAACAAATGTAAACCTTTATTCATCATTCATCGTTTTGCCGTCTTAATAGGCTTGAAATATAATATTAATGTATATTAACACTCTGTATAAATATTAACTTCGAAAATAAAGTAGAAGTGGTAAAATAAGAACTTTGAAATTTGTTCCATTTCCATATCCAGTCAAATTTACATATAGCTTCCCTTGTATTATTAAAACACGAAAAGGCAAAAAAAAAGCATATACGCGCCATAAATCATGTTTGATACTATAATCAATTCTCTGTGAAATTCCGTTCAAAAGGTCTACACCTTACAAATTTACGTTTAAAATATCCGTTTTTTGTTCAAACTTTGCCAAATTCGCCCAAATTCCGGTGGCGAAATTGGTCAAAACTGTCAAACGGCGCATCTACTTGTACACGCTAAGAATTTTCATTTTAGCCTATAACTGATTTTCTGACCTTCCGTTCAACGGTTCTAGCCATATTTACGAAGGCGATGACAGACGGATACCCCAATAAGCCACTTTGACATTAATTCAACCTGGAAAAATCGGACCAATCGGTGATGTTTAAAATCGCCTCTTTTTCATAAATAAATGATTAACAAAATAAAATAATAAATTTCAAATGATTTTAAATCATAAAATAATTATATATTTGACAGTATTATATAGTTTTAGAGCATCTTAATGATTTTATGATGAATTTTATGATTTTAACAAAAATGGTCCACTAAAAATTTTTTTTTGTCATTTTTGGACCTGTACACAGTTTCAAAAATCAAATCTTGTAATATTTTGTGATGAATGTCTTATCAGCGAAATATATTTATAATATTTAAAACATTTTTTTCTTTCGTTTTGTTTTGATTTCAACAACATCCCTCAAGTAAAACATATTCATTTTTTCACTTTTATCACATATTTGTGAGTGAAAACTGGTTTGTTTTGGTCCGATAAAAGGCTAGTTGACGCATGCGCATTTGAAATGTCAAAGTGGCTTATTCTATAAGCCCCCAACTTTGAGGTTGGGCGATAATGCGGAATATGTTAATTTTATGGTTCAATGCTGTTTTAAACCCGGTAGCATCAACCAATCGCTAAAAAACATAATCAGTTATGATTGTTAGTTTAATATATTGTCATAACCATAACCTACAATCGGAGTATTCGCTAGAAAACAACTGTTTAATTATAGCGGAAGTCAGGTTGTTTTGTAAACAAAGGAGCATTAATTATTCGAAATGGTGGTTAAGGAGCTAGTGGAGAAAGTAAAAGTTCACCACAGATTATTGCGTATTTAGATGTGTGTTTTTGTATATTTATACAAGAATCACTCAAAGACGCCAAAATACATTTTAGTGAGTAAGAACCAATTTAAGATTCAGAATAACGTGCTAATTAAGAAATGATCCTTAATAAACATTTTAATGGGGTCTATATATTTTAGATGGTATTGTGTTCAACCAATTGACAAGCAGAAAGGTTGTCAGGTGGATAGTTTAACAGAGTACACATGCATAGCACATAAGTTAAAACAGGGCCCATATACCTCAAACAAACTCTTTTCTCAACCCTTATACATTGAAATTGGTCTGACATTTAAGTTGTTGTTTTAGTTTCAGCTTAGTTTAGTTTAAGTTCAATTTTAGTTAATAAAAATGTTGTTAGGTTTTTTTTCGTTGCATTCGTTTTTTCAAGTCATTGCTTTTAAAATTTCATCAAATTGTTCAGATTAACACCATTTTGATTTATTTAGAAATGTTCACACTAATCAAACTCAGGTGCATCCAATAAGAAACACATATAAGTAATTAAAACTTGAACATTGAATAACGTACGATATTAGATAATATATTCACAAAAGTAATTTTTATATAAAATTTTCCTACTTAAGTAAGATTGAAATTCGGTGTTAAATAGCAAAATTACATCTTTGAATAAAATTATAAATAAAAGTTCTTTAACGTTTTAATGTACAACTTTAAACATTAAAATACATTCTAAATCCTTTTGAAATAAGGTACTTAAGGCTGTTAACCGCCTCCCTTGGATATATAATAGAGTACATTTGCTTGTGCTAGGTGGCTTGCTGATATAAAAATGGGCCATCAGCCACAGCACTGTCTAAAGCAGTACATGACATTCGTATTTTTTTTTTGGCGCAGTGACGAACATATATTTTGTTATCAATTTGGAGACATAGGCAAAAAAGATAATTGAAAAATTTAAATCAAAATTATCGTATGCCTAATCGATTATCTTATTGTGTTACCTAAAATAATACGTGCATATACAAATCATTTTCCTTATTATGTATCCTAGATTAATACATTAATTGAAACAAAAACATAACCCTAATTTTATCACTGCAATAACGTCATCAAACTTTTTCGTCACACTGCAAAAAAAAAATACAAGAGTTATCTCAAAACCGAAAATAGATAGGACATTGAAACTTGAGCATTTACAGGCATAGTAAAATAAATTTTTAAAATCGGTTCTAAGTCAAAATTGCAAAAAAAATGCCCATTTGTCACTACGCAAAAAAAATGAACAAATTTCTTTGAAAGTTTGTGATGGCATACCATGAGAGAACATGCGTTTCCCACTTATCAGTATATGGGTAACGGATTATAAAGTCTACAGTCTGACCATGTTCAGTATTTGCTTTGTGTACTATAGCTCTTAACATTGATATACATGTAGGAAGAAATAGGAAACATAAAGAGGGGATATTCAAGTTGATAGAAAAATGGTTCTACTTGTAAAAAATCAAATCAAATATAACAGAAGAAGTAAGATTGGAAGTGGAATTTTTTCTAAGATATATTAGCTAGAGAAACATGGATAGCGCTTTTGAATACTAAATTATTTTGTTTAACAAACAGTTAACAATTATCTTTCGTGAACAAAAAACATTGTGACATTTTTGATTTTTGTAATCGTTAATAAATTCATCTTTATCCATTTCTTGGCCATTATGGTAAGGGCACGCCCTTTTTCTGTGATCGCTCCGTGATTCATTATTTGTTTCTAAAATTCACAATTAATATCGTTATTCACTTTTTATATTCTTGTGCATAAATGTGTAGGGATCGTTAAGTCATTCTCTGGTCCTTTTAAGTTTATAGTACATAAGGATACACCGCTTATCATTGCAATAAAACAATTGTCTATAATATACATCAATTATATACGGCAAATTATATTACTGATCTAAAAAAAATATTAAACAAGGACTTACGATTTTCGTAATCTCGATCTATCGTTATAAATGTATCTTAATATCAAAAAAATACTGTTTTGGCCCTACATGATTGACACCCAAATGATGATACAAACATTATGATTATGTGAAAGTAACATCGACAACTTTAAAAAAAATCTCGCACCGCTTTTGTCAAGTTTTCGTTATAGAGTCATAAAAAACATTTATAACAATATCCATATTATTTTCCGCATTCATTTATGATTTTAAAATTATTTAAATTATTATTAAACTGAAATAAAAATTAACGTCCTGATTTGTTTAACTAAACATATATGTTTGATTTATAATAATTTTTAAAAAAATAATTCAAAGGGGAGAATTTCGTACAACACTCTTAAGTATAGACACCGTTGGAAATAAGCCCACTCGGTTTAATAGGTTATCCTGTGATTTTGTTTCGTAAATTTTTTTTTTGTTTAATAACTGCAGTATTTTAGCAATGTATTTATTGGTTTAAATATTTAAAAAATAAACTTACACACGGAAGTATATTTTTATTGCAAATAACTTTATCACTTAAATATGATTTTATGTATTTTGATTATGTTTTTTTTTTACTAGTTTACTTGTATTTTTAGAGATTCAGTTTGTATTCTTTTCTGAAGAGCACCTCACGAGTTCTTCCCCAAAAAAGGTGTTCCCAACCAATTTCCAGCTGGCTTGGGAATTTTGAGAAAATCAATTCTAGCTTGGAGATTTGAGCAGTTTGAGTTTTTTTTTGATAATTTATCAATTTTTGCAATAATTAGTGAAAATTATTATTTTAAAATCGATTAAACTTGATTGAAATTGTCTAATAAACTGTTATTTGCAAGCTATAATACGTAATTTGGGTGTATTTTAATTTTCGCAAAAGGTGTTTCTTTTCTGTTCCAAGCTGGGTAGAAAAAGAGTAAAAGTTCATCTGGCTTGGAAAAAGGAACACGTTTTGCAAAATTCAAACATCCAAAAACCATTATTTTATTGTTCTTTCATTTGTAATAATTTTACACCTTTTTAAAAAATATGTCGTTGGGTGCCCTTCTTTTCTGCACTATACATTACAATTCAATTTTCAAAGTTTTATTAGATTTGTCAGGATTTGTTACAAGATCAACAAACATAAATAATTATCATAAGGTAGAAAACGAAAATAGGCAAATCTTAAAGTAAATTAAACTTGTGAATTAATTTGCCATCCTACATTGATCCTTATTTAAACAGGCCACTACATATTTACAATACAGAGGCCATACACTATTACATTTAACACAGGTAGTAGAAGTAAATACAAACCAAACAAGTATATCAGTCAACATGATTAAGTCCTCCGCTACCTTAATAACAGTATAGATTTGGATTACATTGGAAATTAAAAACAAGATATCATCGGAATCCATGGATTCAACCATCGATTAAAAGCTGAGATATCTTAAATCCCTTTCAATCATCAAGTCCAAAAAACAGTGTTTTCAATTCGAATTAGAAAATTACCTCAAAATATCTCAAACAATCATTTTTTGGGAAAAAAATCGCCATGGGATTCTTAAGATGAAAATTCCCTTAAATTTTTAGAGGACAAATGTGAAATTTAGGGACCATAATTTCTTGTTATTTTCTCGAATATGTCATTTTAAAAAATACGATTCGGGCAACAATGAAATAGTGTAGCACCCCCTTACATAATCTTACTATTTTGTGCCTCATCTTTATTATTTCTAAACCAAACACATTCTATTGCCTTGGAAATGACGTAATAAAATAATTACGCGTAATATAATTTGATTTTAAATGAAGTTTTGTTTGCTAAATAATTTTGAGAATAAACATAAATAGTTGTCGTGTTTTTTTATTAACTTATAATATCTTGAAAATTCCGTGAATATATCTTTTGTCAACTCAAATAGTGAACTATTTTTATACATGCATTGATATGTCTACAAAAAGAGTAAAATTTCCGATTTAAACCGACGAAATAACGTAAACGTCACAAACCGCTGAAGAAGTGAGGAACGTTCAAGTTCAAGAGTTGTAAAAAAATAAAATATCAAAATGAGAGAAATTGTCCACATTCAAGCTGGCCAGTGCGGCAACCAGATCGGAGCCAAGGTAAACTATGTTATAAATTTTACTTGAACAATTTTAGATTTCATTCACAACTGAATTTAGAAAATGACAGGAAGTGTATTCACATAGAAAATGACACTTGACAGAGAGGAATTTTTGCAAGACAAGTTGGTACCGAAGGAGTATATTACATGAAAATATGTTGCAACTTCAACATAAATTATTTATAATCATTATACGCTCGTAATGAGCCCATGACGCCTTGACATAACTTTTAAATTTTGTCTTTTCATTTTGTATATTTAAACTTCTTGATATTGTATTCATAACTCATGTCATTAACAACAAAACCGAATAAAACTAATTGAATTGAAATTGCTTTGCATTTCACGTGACGTCGGCCGTAACTTTGCGCACATATGCAACAATGAAATATCTAATGTGCCTTCAGTATTGGGTGTAGTCAAGTATTGCATAGGATGATTATTTAGTACCATCATATGATACCTTGTAACAATTTTCCAATGCCTGATGTCCTTATACAAGTTATTTCGATGCAGTCCATTCCTTAAGTGTTTCTTTTTCTATTCTTACAGTTCTGGGAAGTCATCTCTGATGAACATGGCATTGACCCAACCGGCACATACCATGGAGATTCAGATCTTCAACTCGAAAGAATCAATGTTTACTACAATGAAGCCACAGGTAGAGTGTAATTTCTAGTGTTAACGTTAACCACAAACGAATTTAGTCATGAACATAGTTACTTTAACGCTGCATGCATGGCAACAAAGTTAGTCCAGCCTGGATAACTTTTCAGGATTAATTATTCAAGAACGTCGAGAAGCTTTTAAAATGATATATTTAATAATAACCTATTCATAGGGTGAGATACCAGTACAACTTATTGACGAATATGCTTGATTCAACTTTGTAACCGTCTCGATTTACTTACAATGATTTGCCAGCAGTATAGGTCAATTATGTTTAATCAGTCACCAAATTTATGCTTATCAAATTTGATTGCACATTGATCTGCATCTACTAAGATTTTAAAAATCTATTTTTCAGGTGGAAAATATGTACCACGAGCTATCCTTGTCGATCTCGAGCCAGGAACCATGGATTCCGTTCGATCAGGTCCTTTCGGACAAATCTTCAGACCAGACAATTTTGTATTTGGACAGTCAGGCGCTGGTAATAACTGGGCTAAAGGACACTATACGGAAGGTGCGGAGCTCGTTGACTCAGTGTTAGACGTTGTGAGAAAAGAAGCAGAAAGTTGCGATTGTCTTCAAGGATTCCAACTCTGTCATTCCCTGGGAGGTGGTACCGGATCTGGCATGGGCACGCTTCTTATCAGCAAAATCCGCGAGGAATACCCAGACCGAATCATGAACACATTCTCCGTCGTGCCGTCACCAAAGGTAAATATTTGAAATAGACTGGTCGGATCTTAATATAATTGATTTGCTCCGTTTAACAGTGTTTTATTGGCTAGGTAAATCACGAAATCAGAGCTATCATTAACTTTTCATCGTTTGGCCACTTGCCGATTCTCATTTTAATGGCAAATCCAGGAACAAATTCTTATTTTGTCAAAACGTCTATTTGATACTTAACACTGTTGTACGGAGTCCTTCAATAATTGAATTATCGAACGCGATCCAAATGGGTATATCGATAGTTTACTTGAATTCAATTAATGCTAAAATTTCGTTAAAAAATTTCTCAAAACAAAAAGAAAAAGGCTCTTTTGAGTGATTCGGGATGGTTAGAGATGTATCTCTTGCTGGAATGATAAATAGTATAATCGTTGCCGCTAGCGTCTACGGCATTTTGCGATTAGTTACATGTGCTGTCATTTAAATCCATATAATCCTGCAATGGATCGAAATGTTTTCGCGAAGGCCAAAAGCCCCTGTGGCCCAAGCTTATGTATGAAGAATGTTGAAATAACTGAACGCTAAAAAAATGCAATTTATTTTTCAGGTGTCTGACACAGTCGTGGAGCCATACAATGCTACACTGTCCGTCCATCAGTTGGTCGAAAACACTGATGAAACCTACTGCATCGACAACGAAGCTCTGTATGACATCTGCTTCCGTACATTGAAGCTCACAACTCCCACATACGGTGACTTGAACCATCTCGTCTCCGCAACCATGTCCGGCGTTACCACCTGTCTGCGATTCCCCGGTCAGCTGAATGCCGATT
>LQRL01133135.1:0-10683 GCA_001703475.1 Hydroides elegans | reverse complement strand
CTTATTGGAAGTTGCATAAATTTTTGATTGCCAGAATCATGATACAGGGTTGATCTAGAACTGATAGGCAGCGAATTCGAAGGGCTGGTTGATAGGGTAGTTGGTGTGTTTTTGGGAAGATGCTTGAATGTTTGATTCCCCTCAAAGGTATCGTGAATTGAGCGACGACCTAAAATATACAGTTTTAATTGCTCGTCAGTACAACCATTCCCGGGTTAAACAAAACCTCATCATGAGCTCATGCTGACTAAAAAAATTTACTCATATGAGATTAGCATGAGTTAATGGTGAGGTTTTGTTCAATCTGAAATAATATTGTCATATATTACACGTACAACATTGTGCAGTTTTGTGAACCTGTAGATTTAGATATATCAACATGCAATGTTCGCTTTACTGTTCAAATATGTAAAATACAAATGTAAATTCAATTACAGGTACCTTTGTCAATTTTCTGTTTACCCTGACTCCTTATTTGTTGTCGGTTCAAGGGCTGCTCCGAGTTATACAATTTGCAGTTGTGACTTATCACCATAAACTCATCAAAACTCTGTGCGTTGTATGAACATTTCGACAAACTTGTACTCAATGTCGTTTTAGCAGATCGGACACTCGATATTTGTTGTGTTGGGCTACATCGTATCTAACAAATATAATAACATAGGTTGATTAATAGATATATAATAACACGATATATAATGTTTAATTTGGCATGCCAAAGACGCTATAAATGTAAAACTTAAATACGAAAACCTTTTTATGCGTCAGCACAAATTCAGGCAAAGCTGCGCATTATTTGTGTTTTATTTTCTCTTATATATGCTGTTTGTGTCCAACAAAAAAGGCAACGTGCTGTCCTAAAAATCACAAAACAATAAACAAAACAACCGTTGTTCACCTGGTATTTGCAAAACCATCTGTATGGTAAACACTGTACATTTCTTGCACCGTAGAAATGACCACAGCGACCACAAAGCGATGTATTCAATGGGGCAGTATAGCAGACATGACACATCCGATGACAGATGCAATGTATATGTTGGTTTGATTTGATGGTTGAATGAAACTGCGGATGTCCGTAGTAAGCCAGCATTGTGTCTTATTATTACTGAAAATCAATAAAATTATTATATGAATTGATTAAAATGTGTATGCTAAATGAGTTTAACAGATAATGAATGTAATTGAACAGATAATGGATTTAATCATCGTAAATTATATTCAGGATTTCCATTAAGGTGTAAATATTAGTGAAATTCGTAAACATCTAGTACCTCCATGTACATATAAATTGGCCATAACCGATTATTCGAATTCTCGTCTTATGTTTGCAACATCGATTGCATTTTGTTTGGAGCTTTTCGACCGGATATCACTTGGATACATATACATGTATGTTTTTATATACATCGCAATCCTATTCTGAGTGTTGTTATTTACTATTACTCATTTAATATTTTATAAATTATTACTTTCACTAAAACAATGTGTGTGTTTGCAAAATGATAATGGTTATTTCTTACCTTAGAATTGATGTGCATCCGAGATAAACTAGTTATAGTTAAAGATGAACAATAGCTTGTAAATCATATAATTTGCATTGATATTCGTGACATCTATCCAATAAGTCGAGCTTGAGTTTGTATGAATTAAAACTGATTTAACATGACTTGCGATATATCGTAATATTTGATTTATGGAAAAAGGATCATGCAAACAATGAATGCAGTAAACATAAGAAAGCAATTTCATTCAGGTGTTTAGTGCAAAATTAAGCTTTTGTCGATTTACTTCACGTTTACTGCGGTTCGTTAACTGCAATACAATGCAACACTTTTAATGCTGCAATTATCATATTTGGTTTTGGTTACGAGTTATAATCAAGGTCCTTTTCTAGCTGTGTTTTCATATTCCAATTTTCCGCAGGCTAACATTATTGTATCCTTGTTGTGTATCGCCTTCTCATGTTTAGTCTACTTGCATGAATACTTCATATTATAGTTTCATATGCAGTTCATGTTATGATAAAAGTCTGCTAGGGTCGCACCGTTTTCTGGAAATGTCGATAGAGCAAACACGGTAAAAACTACAAAATCTATAGGATTCTCGTATGTGAGTCAATACGTAGTACTCAAGTGTGGATAAAAAAACTGTGGGATAACAATGTATAAAAGGAGCCGTGTTATTTCTATAATATAATCTGAATGGAAAATAACTATATGATATATAAGGTGTACCAACTCAACAAGACGTCAACGGTCGTTGACAGGACGCCCTAGTTTTGGTCCATATGACAGTTTTTTGTGCGTCTGTTTTAGTCGAAAACATATAAAGGACTTTGCCTCGACGTCGCGTCTGAGTTGGACGTAACAATGACATTTATCGGACGAGAGGACGTAAAAAGACCTCCAGAAAACTTACATAAGGGACCATAGCAAGACGTTCATTTTTATCGTGGGCGACCTTTGCCGACTTGGGATGATTTTACATAAGCCATTTCAATAAAAAAATGTGTTTTGCATTTGTTTGAAATTCCCCACAATTTGAAAAGAAAACTTCATTAAGGAGTTATCATTTTATTTCTATACATTGTCTACACAGATGTAATGCTGTAACATGTATGAATGAAATCGTCTACATTTATGATTAATAATTTTGCTAACAATGGGATCACAGGTTTTAACTTTGTTTCAGCACCAACATTCAAAAGGATATATCTTTTTTTATCTAATACATATAATATATTCAAGCATATTCTTCATTAAATCGTACATCACACTTCTCAACATTAATGTCCGATAAATAAATGTAACAATAATTTATCGTATACATACCTTAGAAACTTTTAAAGTTGTATTACTATTATGATTCATAGTATATTCTTCAATTTCATAGCATCACTAAATGAGTCCATGCAAAAACGATGCCACATATTTTTATACCCTACACAGCCGTTTAGCCACAAATGGTATACAAGTTGTTCTGTTCTTTCCATGACGGCACATACGTTGACGTTGCCACATTTTTTCAACGTGTTTAAACTCACCTATGCTTGAACTAAAATGATTCTGTTATCCTATGTACCAAAGTATCGAAAGCAAATCTTATCACAAATACTTTACATATCGGGAATACATTTTATCTCGTATCTTCTCTCACCGAAGACACATATTTTGAAATATAATGCAACAACATGTTATTATCTATAACAATGGACTTTATTTTTATTTAACATGATGGTTAACTAAAATATATAAATTACACCCGTCTAACTTGACACACTAAATTAAATATATTTTTAATACAAATAGTATTTATCAACACTTATATCAATCTTATCTCCTTGCCGACGATACTGACGTCAACGATTCACTATCCATATCTTTTACTCTCTGCTCATAATTGCTCACTATTTCTGGCAATTATTCATTATCCCCATTTTCCCCATTTTCATCCCCATCCCTCCGCTTTGGTTCGTAAACCTTATCCGTTCCTTTATGCGAGTCATCCTTCGCAAAAACAAGACAGACAATAATTTGTATCCCCTAAACTCCCCTTTGATGAAGACACAGATGCTGGCCGTACTTAAAACAAATAAGATAGCCATGTACTAATATCTGAAACAATGGACTTAAGGTTAAGTTATTAAATATGATGGTTAATTAAAACATAAACATCACACCTGTCTGCGTTGATGCAATAAATAAAATAGGATTTTTCATCAAGTGTATAAACACTTATATCGATATTATCTCCTTGCCGACGATACAGAAGTTAGTGACTCACTGTCCATATCTTTCAAATTTTGCTCATAGTTGCTTACAATTTCCGGCAATTTTGCATAATCCCCATCCTCCCCATTTTCTTCCACATCCCTCCCATATGGTTCATAAACTTCAACGCTCACTCCACCCGTACTATTCCCACCCCGCCTTTGCGAATGCACCTCAACATCCGCATTTTTACCCAAGCCATCTCTATCCCGTATTTGCGGGCGCTTATCCAACCCCGAACCTTCACTATCTCTATCCCGCCTTTGTGGGCGAATCTCAGCGCTCGTACCATTATCTTCACCCGCATATGAATACGTCTCCACTATTTTGCGAACGTGGATTTTGTCCTTTGTAGTACTGTTGGCACGACCGCCTGCCCCGGCGGTTTGGGGACGGGATTGTGGATTTTGGCGCCGACGGGAACTACTTTGTGATGAGTGGAGTTCCCGGAGATCGTATTCAGTGGTTGAGTGGTGACCGTTGTGGGATGAAACAGAGGGTGCTTTGCGGGCTTCCATAAGCTGCAGTTTGGCTGGACCTGAATAGATTAGGCACAAACGAAATATATTTTTAATGGTTCATTTATACAGCCATGATTAACAAAATGAATGCCCAGGGCATGCAGCATACATATAGAATAATGTCAGTGCCCATAAATGGAAACATCATCAAATATAACTACATTATTTAACAGGAGTCCGGAAGAGAGGTAAGTGGTCTGGTCTGAAACAATGAAATATGGAACAGCATGCTTTAACCTTTAAATTGACCATGACCATGACCTAAATTGTCGACGATTGAACCAATAAAAGACGAACTATACTAAATATTTAACATCGCTTAAACATGAAATCATTACACCAAATTATTTGTGCATACTGAATAGAAAACTAATAAGTCCCTTAGCTTGCATATATAAGCGTAAAACAAAATATATAGGCCTACTAACCGTTAGCTGATCTGCTATGACTATGCACTGAGCGGTCATCATCATAAACCACGGTATGTCCCCCATGATGACCACTGTTCACTGGATGTCCATATGTTACATAGCTCGGTGCGCCCTGGACGTAATGTTGTCCATTTTGAATGTAGCCGTGTGGTTGCGAATGTTGCACAACGTATTGAGTGTAATGTGGGTTAGGATGGTATGTGGACATCGTATTGCAATTGTTGCAAACGGTGGTGGGGTTTTGGTAGTGAGTGAAGTGACCTGGAAAATAATAAACATTGTTTCAATTATTGTTTTTGAAATATCAATTATAATAAGATCGAAGACAAACCGATAGAAGTATGGAGTCAAAAGGGACGTCCCCCTAACCCCGAACGTCCCTGAAAGTAGGGACGCCCCAAATTTATGGATCCAATTGGTGCTATTATTGACTTAAGCATTTGAAAGGCAAAGCTAATATATGAATACATTTATATCAGATGTTACAAATAAGGAAGCTATTAAAAGGTTTGAAATAGCTTTAAAAATCTTCTGACGCTAATGTTCAAGTAAGCGAGATTTTTTTGAGAAAAGTATTTGCCTCTGATATTTGCTTGATAAAAATGTTTATTACTTGACTTACCTGTATTATAACCAGCATATGTATTCTGTGGATAACCACCACAAGTCGTATAAGTATCACATCGCACTGTCCCACCGTTGCAAACGCGTCGATTTACGTCATAATGACAGGTATATGGTTTATGTCCGCTGTACCTGTTAACATGAAAAACAAATCAATAATTTTGTAGCTAAATCAGCAAGGCGTCAAGAAACGTCAAAAGGACATTCACTTTTGGGCCGATGTATGAGGTTATACAGACGTTTTTTCTTTTTTTCCACCCCGACGTACGAACAAGGTAGGTTCAACATCGCAACGAAGGAGTGTATAAGGCGTCGGAACGTAAAAGTCGTCTGCAGGCGCGGATTTAGAGGGGGCGCACCCGGCGCACGCCCCCTGTTCGCCCTTATATGTAAGACCAAAAAAATAAATTTGCGTCCCCCGGTTCAGCCTGATAATTTATACTGTTGCGCCCCCAGGCTCAATATTTTCTGGATCCGCGCCTGGTCCGGCATATTTAATTTCATATTAGCCAAATTATCCCAATATCATGCACATTTTCAATCGGTCGTTGTCAAGTTGGAGGTTAGTTAGGATTCAGCCGGATTTCTTACTTCGTGCGTATTTATGACATACGGAATATTGTTATATAAAGATCAGCATTTGAAAATCGCTATGCAGCCTTCATAAAGAGACTGTTCACATGATCAGAAAAACAAACTAATTCATTAAATTGTTCGAAAATAATAAAAGTTTTGCGTTAACCAACTTACCCACTAGCAATATCGCAATCCCCAATGAAATCACACGTCGTCAATTTCCTTGTGGGCGCCAAAGTACCATAGTTTGAATCATAGCAACATCGAGTATTGTGTGGGTATCGATGATGTACGGTACTTATGGGTTGAGTATAATGGTGAGTACCATGATGAGTATAGTAGGTACCATTCGGGTGATGGGTATACATAGGTACTGGTACTTCGGTTCTTGTGGTACCTGAGCGGACGCGACGGACAGAGTTTTGACTTCCGAGAGGAGCTGAAAACATGGAATTAAATATATTTCTTGTCACATCGATCAAACTGATCGGTTGAGTCTACATTTTTATAAAGCACAAAGTTGTTAGAGGCAACATCAGGGGATCATAATAACTTTTTTCCAGGAACACTTGTTGGCGCATTTTAAGTTTTTTTCAGAAAGAAATAGGCGTTTAAAAATGCGTTTTACATGGAACAAAATGATCGTATACACTCAATGTGTTGCCACGCCCTAACGAGAGAAAGACGATAGTCTATGGACAGTAAAACAACATAATAAAAGCGTGTACCTTTTCGGTCCTTCGGTGGCTTGGGTTCACGATGCTGCGGTTCAGCACTCGATGGTCGTTCCTTACGAACCTGTCTGTGGTGCGTCGCTTCCGGAATGGGGTCGGTCTGGATTTCGATGGTGCTCGACCTTAATATGATAAAAAAAAACAATTATCATGTTTCGACAAATTTTAACAGATATTGTTACGTCATAATTCAATTAATATATTTTGATTAAATTTGGTGTATTTGTTTTTATCACACTGGCTTCAGGAATGGGATTGGTCTAGATTTCGATGATGCTTGACCTTCATATGATAAAAACGTCATATTCCACCTAATCATACCAGATATAAGTATTATTTTATCATTTAAACTATATATGTTGATAAAATTGAGTGCACTTGTTCTACTTTTTTCGACAGTGGTATTTTCATCAGGGTGCGGATCCAGAAAATAGTAGTATCTGGGGCGCGGTTTGTATAAATCATCAGATCTAAAAAGAGGGGGCTGCCATTTGTTTTTCTTCATAACATCCAAGATCAAACGAGGGACGCACTCCAAATCGTAGGCTCTGATCACATTTTTTCTCCGAAATTTGACGAGACGATATTTTTGACGAAACCAAAAGTTTCAAAATATAATCTATTAAATTTAATTTTAAATAACGTTCATCAATTATGAAAATGATACTCACATTTTGTTTTATCAGTGTATCCACAAAAACTAATGATATCCTAAGAGGCAATATTTCAACAATGCTTTATTAATTCAGAATTATCCTGATATATTTTATTCCAAATGGTCCTATTATTGTTGCATTTTATTTACATTCAGAAAAAGACATCGAGTAATAATTTGTAATTACATAACTTAAAACAGCCGAATTCTCAAACCCATAACAAAACATATTCGAAGTCTTAACCCAGTTTATATCCCAATTCAGACAGCTCCACATAATAAAACATATTTTGCTATATTTGTTTATGGCAACCCGTCAATGACTAAATCCCACATTATTCATAACGCGTGTGTAAATACGGCTTTCGCAGTCCCCCTTTTGTAAATATGTGCACATGGATCTATAGACAAGCATGGATCAATTGAGTCTACAACATATAAGGGATCTGCTCTAGTCGAATGGGGGAATATCTGGATCAATAGCCGGTGCACGGTCGGAGATTGAGGACAACCGCGCCGGCCATAGAACGAGCAGGATTTTATTCACTATTACACATAATATTGTTAATATTTTTAAAAATTATTATTAGTGTTTTCAGCATCATATTTTTTATTTCTTTTTACATGTGAGGCTAGCAATGTGTGAGTATATGTGATTTTCAAAAAAAATCAAATGTTGGTGAACGGGCTAT
Source organism: Hydroides elegans (assembly GCA_001703475.1). Taxonomy (NCBI): domain Eukaryota; kingdom Metazoa; phylum Annelida; class Polychaeta; order Sabellida; family Serpulidae; genus Hydroides; species Hydroides elegans. Next base: position 2,677 of record LQRL01133135.1, on the reverse strand, counting down.
ATAAATACAACTATAATAATACTAAAAAAAGGCACTGCAGTAACCTTATAACTGCAAAAATAAAGAGAAGAATTTGTTTTTCGTTAATAAGTTTAAAAAGATCATATTTCATTTTTCACTGGATTTACTTTGTGTGTTGTTTGACGGATTACAAAATGGACAACCGATCATTTAGGTTTTATATAGAAATATAAACTTATTGTGCGACTCTGAACACGATATACTATTGTACTTCAGATGCCATAACAAATAAAGCCAATGAACGAATAAAAATGCATTTATTGCTCGGATTGATATGAAAATACGTCATTATGTGCAATAAAAATGCCACACAACATATTATAAGCATAATAATATCTCAAATTTATGTTTCATACATGTAGTTAAAATATCAGTCGATAATATAGGATACAACGGCAAATCTGCAGAGGGATCTTCACAATTTGAAATAGCAAATCAGGAGAACCAATAAAATGCCCGAACAATACAAAAATAAATTTGATAGGGTAACATGAATAACCAGTCGTCGAATGAAATGAAACATTCACCGTCGCAAATAATTCAAAGGTTTATTTATTCATGGGCGTCTAAGGGACCGTTTCGCTAACATATAGTCATGGCACTATAGAACAAAACACATGTAACCATCCTCGTCATCATTGCTCTCGGTATACCGATCGATTTCGGCTTTATCGCTATCACTAAGTTTATTAAACTTTACCCTATATCAAGCCAATAAAACAACCATTGAATAGCTCCTTTTGGTTCCACTTTTTAGATATAAAGCGTTGCCTAGCAACGTGACATTGATGGACCAGATAAGTCTACTACAGGCATATATACTTAGTCATTAAACAACTAGCAAGCGATGACTGTATGTGAAATCGGACTCTTATGTCTGTCGAATTGGACAGACTGTTGGTTAGATCTACATCTTATCCACAAGATCATTCCTCGTCCGATATCTAACATAACAAGCCGAATAACATCGAGAAATGTATACATAATCACATACTCAATATGATCTTTTCAAAATATGTTAACATTTATGTCAAGTAAGCTCCTTGTAATATACCATTTTCCAAGATCTAAATGATAATTTTATATACATGTTCATCCCTTATTCATAACAAATGTTGAGTTGATCCCGCATGAAGTGTTTTGTTTGTGTTGTTTAACAATCTAGATAAAACCATTGCAGGCGATAGAATATATGCATGGAGAAATATGGCAAAATAACATGCGTTATGTTCATTAAGTGTTGATAAAAAATTTGAAGAATAAAACAAAAGCAATGGACATGTTTGGCAAAATGCAAGAAAAAATACTGCGTTTATAGTTTCAAAAAAGATTAAATAATAAAAAAGTAATTCGAGAAATAAGTGATTTGTTAGAAAATTTTGTATGGTTTAACATTTTTGATTCCTTTTTTAAGCACGATGATGAATATTGAAAAAAAATCCTCTTCATCATGGTTGGAATAAATGATTGTCATCAACACATTGGAAAAAAAAGCACCTCCAGTATTAAAATGTTAGGTATACAACAAGTCATTTTAACGGTTAGGTAGAATTCTATCACAGTCCATTGTCATATCACATTTTATCCTGTTATAGACTATACAAGGACATCCAGTTTGATTCGAAGAGTACCATATACATGTATTTGAGATTATTTTTTTATGAATACGTGTGCATTTGCGAAACATGAAACCTTTTATTTCTAGACTCCCGACTTCCGTGTTCGCGTGAGTACTTCGAAGATGCTTTAAAAGATTTCCTTTGGCTTTTGTGTACTGGATACTCAATGTCATTTGCATTCGTACTGTAAGTACCATGGGTACCATGGTCGGAAATCTTGTCGATATGTGCAATGTGCCCAGGGCTGTGAACTGAAGATCGTTTTACTTCGTTATAGTTCCTAGATCCTAGATATGTGGAGGGTATACTGCATTGAGTACACCCGGTATGTTGGTTGCAGTGATGTCCTGAGCAAGGAATGGTGTGTCCACTGTCATAACCGGAACTCACTTATAAAATAAATCAAGCGAAAAGTGTTAATAGTAAAAGCGATTTAAATTTTATGAAGGATGAACAAAATGTATAACTTTATATTTCTTATGATTATTGAATATGTACAAGTAGATTAATCGAGTAGAGCTTATCAGATCTAACTATTTATGAAAAGTTTATGTCAATTCATGGTCTGAATCGAAGCTGCGTTTTGCTCAAAAACCTTATACATTGTATACTCCACATAACGCATTAAACTCCGTTCAACGAATACACACGATTACACATTTGTACAAGCGCACTATGATCATACCTGGATAGCATTGACCAATCAAACCACATTGCCGACATGAATTCAAACATTCACTCTCAAGACCATAGGATCCCAACCCATTGCAAACTGTGTATTGCGCTGGTTGCATGTAAGATGTACATGTATGCTGGCAATAAGGACAAGGAGCTGCTATGACTGGCACTATATGTTGGGTGTGGACAGGTACGAGGGCGGGTTTTGTAGCTGGATGAAAATGTCTTTGACCTAATGAACCTGTGAAATCAAACCGACGACTACATACCATGTTCTTTGGCACCGGAGCGTTTTCTATAGGTCTAATCGGATTAGAGCACTGAGTGTTGAGGGGTTGAGGATTATGCTGAGGGGCATT
>LQRL01133078.1:7241-21868 GCA_001703475.1 Hydroides elegans | reverse complement strand
GGGGGGGTGGTGTGCGGGCTGTGAAAAATCTATAGGATTAGCCCATGTTCCGTTAAAAAAAAAGTTTTTATTTGCATAATTACAATATATACAGAAACATTGTTTTACATATTAACCCGATAAAAAAAATAAACAAAGACTAAATAGTTGATATATAAATAGAATTATTATTTTCTGCCAAAACCCACTATCTAAGGCATAACACATTCTTTTATATGTCCAACAACAACAACTTACGTAAATCGATACATGTATACCAAACCACAGACTACCAGGCATTTCTTAGCTTTAGAAGAGGTTTATAAAATTAACTTTATCCATTTCATTTAAATAAAACAATTTTTAACATTTGCATTTTAGAGAATTTACAGTCAATGACAAATTTCGTCCATTTTTCGCGAAGTGACGAATAGGCATTTTTAACGATTTTGAGTTAACACCAAATTTGAACATTGTTTGATGGTGCTTTTTAAATGCGCGAGTTCCAATGTCCTATCTTTTTTAGTTTTTGAGATATTGTTGGCATTTAATATTTTTTTGCGAAGTGACGAATAAGTTTGATGACGTCATTGCAGTAATAAAATAAAATTTATGTTTTTTTTAATGCATGTATTAATTTAGGCAACATAATAAGGTATTTGATAAGGTATATATGCATTTATTATTTTGGTTACTAAATAACGTAAATAATAAGGTATATGATAATTTCGTTCAAAAATGGTAAAATCTTCTTTTGCCTATATCTCAAAATGGGAAAAAAGCCTATTCGTCACTTCGCGAAAAATGGACGATTTGGTTTACCATTGCTATCATCAGACTTATCTTTAACAAGTTTTGAAATCTATATAAACTTTAAGTCAGTCGCGACGACAAATTGTCGTCCTGCTCACCAAACAACGTATTTTTGTCCCACTTTGCATTATGCAGATCGGGAACAAACCGATAAAAATTAATATAAAAATATAAAAAATATTGATAAACCAGTCTTCCAATTCCTTGATGATTGAAACCAATGCGTATGGATCCATTCTAATGTAAAGGTACGTCCTTTTATATTAATGCACATCCATTAAAAAGGCATATAGCATTGGGACTCTTTTTAAAAACCACAAATAGTCAACTACTTGAGATTTTGATAAAATTCCATTTTTATTTTAGAGTCATATTAGACTTATTGTATCAATAGCAGTGCACTTTAACACTCAATTTGGTTAGTGTCATGAATTATAAGGGTGTCATTGATGTGCCGTTGTCAGAGTCTGTGAATACCGGAAATTTCCTTGCCATGAGTTGCTCCATCGACGGAATGTTTTGCTCGGATCGATTTTTTTCTTCCTTTTCCTACAATCAAATCACAGTATTCATTATTTATTACGTTAAACGGGTTATTTTCAGGCGATATATTATATCTTGAATGTGTCTCTTATATAGATACAATAAAACGTTAGTGTTTCTCTGCCGTCTAAAAATACTGACCATGTACTTATTGGCTTAGAAGTCATATATGATGTATAAAGCAGTTTATCTTCCATTGATGTATGTTTTAGCATTAAATAAATAATCAAATATATGTATCTTTTTGTGTTTTAAAACTAATAAACATAAACACATAAACTTCATTTTCATTCATACCTGGGCGACAATATCATCTCATCGCCCTCAGTGATCTTCATGCTATCAATCATATCCATAGCCTGCTCAAATGTGCAGCTGATACGCAGCTGTTTTCGTCGCGTATCAGCGCTGCTGTGTCCCGGATGTGCTGCTGATTCAGCGGTACCAACTCGTGTGGTGCTGGGTTCCCGCTTAGGAGCTAGGTCTTCATCTTTCACGATGCCCTGTGGTGTGTGGCACCGCATGGCTCGACAAGAATCCCGTACTGCGTTATGAAAAATAGAGGATGACTTAAAATGACATGTTTTAATCATGGTTTTTAGAATAATTTATCTCTTTCGAGTATCTTTTATAGAGCAAACATGTAACTTTGAGCGTTTTTTTCTTCTGAAAACGGGACTCCAAGCTCTGGTAAATTTTGTTCAATCACCTTGCTGGTTTATTCTCAGTCTTATAGCCGATCAGATTAAATTGCTCACGGACAATATTGAACAATGTAAATCCTTAACAAAATTCCATTTCAAATGTACCATTTAATTGTACGGAACCCATTTAATCAGAGTATGATATCTTGATCTATTTTAAAGGATTATTGACATGTGTATTTTTTACATAATCGAGACTGCTCCTCGAAGAATTACTGAAGTATTCATATGTATTTCCTTAAATAAACACCTAAGCACCTGTAAAACATACGTGAAGCTGGGAAAATAAATAACATTGAATCTACCTAGATGACAAACTATTCTTTTAATCAAGTTTTACAAGCTAAAGAGAATGTCTTGATGAGCCAAAAAGCGTTACATTTCACAAATATTGACAAATCGTAAATCGACATTAATTGAGAAGAAGACCTTGAAGGGAAATTCCTTTCATAGATAAATTACCATGTATTATTTCACAAAAAGAATTTATCTTTCATGAACAAGCATAACGGTCTGGATCACCAACAAAAACAATAATAAATGAATTTGGAATGGGTGGTTTTATTTAGGCTTAAGCCTATACACATGAGCAAATGATTTGTTGTGAAGAAGCATACAATTTTCATTGAAATTTAGTGTTATAATTAGTAAGATTTTTAAACAATTTATCTAGTGCCGAAAAGTATTTATCTGGCAACCGATAGTTACTTTTTTGAAGGCCGAACTCATTTTTATGAAAAAAAAGTTTTCATTGTCATATACATGCCATATACATTAGACTCAAAGTTTATTCATTACTCTATGTAATAAGTAAACCTCAGACCGACACCCTCCATCCCTGTTGATTTAACCGGGCACACAATCCTAACGCTTACCAGGTGAAATCAGTATCCAGTATAAAAAAAATAACTATTACCAACTATAAGGCATCAGTTACATTGAATCGGTGGTTCCTCTAGCCAGTTGCGATGTTCACGGTTTTTCTTTGCTTAAAAGATTCCAAGGAGTGACATGACTCAAACTTACATAGACTCTTGCTAGTCAGCTCGTCCTGTATCTTGTCCTGGTAGCCACGTAGCATAGCGTACTGAGCCTCCTCGGACAGTTGCGAACTAAAACGAGGCTCATCGGGCATTTCATTGGGGTCATCCAGTACATCCTCTTCCTGCAAAACACCAAAATAAATGTTCATTTTCGTAGGTCTTCATGTTGTATCCTAAGCATGTATAGGTGTATTTCAATTGCTCACTGCATCTATTATGTATGGGTTTATTGACAAATAAAACTGTCACATTCAATTATTGTAGCACTGTGTTTTTGCATTAATCAAATCTTTCGAGCAGGATTCGAAGGAAAAACGTAAACCCTTGGTTCTTAAAATCAAAAGATGGGTTCACTTATTTTATTGTTTAAATAAGATATTGACAAATAACTTGGACGCGTAAAACACATTTCTAAATACTTATTTACATATATATTTTGTATATATTAATTCCGAATAAACATAATCGTTTTTTTTTAAAGCTACACGTTTAAGCGTAAATTTTATTATGAACTTTAATTTTTATTATAAAAAATCATGTTATATATTCATATATCTGTTTGTTTTTATAATAGATACAATATATAATGAAATATAACTAATGGCTATCTATATAAACAAGCAAAAACTACCCAAAAGAACAAAAAATATACGTTACCGCAAAAGTTGTTGAACGTGAACCAAAAATGCTACGAGATTTAAATTGCGATCTACTAAATTCAGACATTTTATCCTTACTCTAATTTAAACTCCCTGGCATTACCAACATTTCAACCAAGTAGGTTAACTAAAATGATTGGAGTTCCATTAAGTAGGAGTCCATGCATTAAGACATGTTTCTTCTTCAATATGGACATCTGTATATTCTGACATGCATTGAGTAAGAAAGTTATTTTGTCACTTCAATGCGTATCGAAAATTAATCACACCAAGCGAAAACTAATTTCCGAGGTTTTTTATTTGATTCGCCATTTATCTTTCATCGACCTCCTATTCATTATATCTATTTATAAACAAGATAATGATGGTAATAAATACAACATGTATTTGCTAAGAATAGTGTATATCTTTATGTTATGAATACTATACCTTGTCAAGAGAGCTCATAAATAAAATAACATTCTCAAAATCAACACTAAAATCTGAAAGCGTGTTTACTGTATAAATAAGAAAACCTCTAGAAACTCACATTTCAAAAGGTAATTTCCAGCATTATCGTGAACTTAAACCGTTTTTAATGTCTTCGAGATCCACTGAATCAAATGAAATTAAAGTCATATAACTTAACATAATAGAATTTCTATATTGTAAATCAAATTTAGATATAACAGCGCAGACCAATTATAGACTTTGAAATTAATCACGTATGTCATATAACGCATAAGATACATTTCTTTCTAAAAAAAAAGAGTTTCCAAGTCATATGGGGTCAAATTTGGCGCCAAATATAGAATGTTTATGGAATCAAAACACTCTTAACAAGGTTTTGAAAAAAAATCACACTCACCATAGACATGCGAGAGCTCTTTCGACTCAAAACTCGCCCATTGGCATGCAGTTTTGAATATTTGGCTCTAAACTGTACTAATTGCACGATCTCTGCCATTCCAGGAACCGTAGCATTGCGCCTGCGCAAATGATTCTCAGCCAAAGGAGTTTCCGGTCGATTGTGACGTTTTGTCGGCAACCGTGACGGAGGCAAATCAGTCGAAATAAGCGATTCCACCTCGGTACCTCTACGTTGTAACCTAGGTGTTCCGACTGGAAGAAAGGTGCCTCGTCGACGTTCAGTGAATTGCTTGCCTTTTTCGACAAAGTTGTTTTCCATTACTTTAATGATCGCGCCCATGAATTTTCCTTTAGGTTTTATTTCTCGAAGATCAATAATTTCTTCTTCACAGATGTCTATTGTCGGAACATCCTGTTTTTCAACATCTGCCAGTTCAACCGCCATAGTTATTATGTTTGCTTGTATCTGATTTTTAAAAAGTCCCTCAATATTATAGTACAAAGTTTAGCACCTTTTATACATGTAATTTTCAATTAACAAATTAAAAAAAAAAACGGTTTTTGATTATATCTCATAGTATCCTATTTATAATATTAAATGGTACAAAAATATACATATCCAAACGAATAAAAATGCTCGAACACACTGGACACAATGAAAGTATTTTATAAATTGCTTAAAAAATATCAACCGAAAATATATATTGTTTAAAAAAAGTAAACCTAAAATAAAAACTTCGCAGTGTTATTCCTCTAGACTATTTTAAGACTAGTAAAAACAACCCCACCAGGAATCCCTAATCAATCTCTAATGGATTTATCAACATACTTCATGAAAATATTTGGGCATTGATTAATTGCAAAGATCTGTTGATAATGTGTTAAAACAAAAGAGTGTAAAAAAAGTTCTCCAGCCCACTTATGTGGCATTGTTACACATGCCTCATGAAACCCTTTTCACATAGACCTATTGATAAATATATCCCCTAAACGCCTAAAATAGGATCTGCCTTACTATTCATTTTTACATGTCTTTGTTTTTATCATTTTTTTTCTTACGATTTACAAATGAGTTCCATTAATCCGCCACATACTAATATAGATTATTGCATTATGAGCAATGAAGGGTAAGGGTTCTGTTCAACCATGCATGGCAATATTTCAATAGAAGTGTATGTATCCGTAAATGTCAAGAGTAAATGAAACGTCATTTAACCCCTGGTCTTGCACTAAAATGTCCTAGAACCACTACCCCTATTTTTTTAAATGTTTATTTTTCAATAGTCCCGTAAAAAATAAACGATACCTGTTGAAAGGAATTGTTGATGCTATATGTAGCCTTGGTTTAACTTTTGCTAATAAACTAAATTTCGTTTCGCTGAAACATTATTTACTGCAATGTTAAACACAACATTTACTAATAATGATGTATAGCCCATTGAAAAGAAACCTGTGTGTGATAAGAAAAACGCAATCAAATAAATTGAATTTAACGTGGTAGGCGCATAAATCATACGCATAAAGTCTAAACATACATGGTTGATACTAAAGCAACAGGATTCAAAACAACAATTCACATTGTAACAATATATCATACATTTATTGATAACTTTTTCTAGTAAAACATAACCTTATACTGTACATGTATAACCATTGAACATTACATAATGATAACTTAGTAAAAGGTATAATTTAAAGTTAGGCCTTAGATTTAATTGTCTCGATACATTTGCACTTTTCATAGTGCTCTGATATATAACATCTCGAATCTCGTTACAAAAAAGCCTATCAGGGTTAAATAAAAAAAAAAAACGTAAACTCATTAGAAATAATGGTTCATGTCTAGTTTCAAAGGTCTATAATTATAGAAATAAACACATATATATTTCATATACACTCAAACATACGTTACGATGGTTTTCATGTTTTTTTTATCATTTCTTATTTTAATGACGTTTCCGATGACATCTATTTATTTTATTTCTTTTCCCGGTTTAGGAGCAATACTTTGCCTAATCTATGCGCAATACTTTTCTTTTTTTAAACTTCGTAAAACTAAGCTACGTAAAACTTTTTGTTTTAAGAAAATCCATAATCTATGAAAAAATAACGATAAACAGAACTGTGCTTCAACCAAATTTTAAGTACAAAACTATCATGGACAAAGAAACAATAACGTTAAAAAACTTTTCACAACAAAACATGTATTGAGTGTTTGAGGATATACCATCATAAATGAGTATTAAACCCGAAATGTATTCAAAGATAATAAATCTCTCTTTTAACATCACCTTCACACATAATTTTTAAATACAAGCAGACTGCTTATGTTGTTTATAAGTTATACTCTTTTGTCAATGATCTCACTCTCCATGTTTTTTATTGTCTTATCTGCCTAAATACTTAACCGTCTGTTACAACACAGATTAACATAACAATGACTAGCAAGATCACTTTACAGAAGCAAAATCACATCAACATGCAGGTTGATTTCAATCCTTTACACCATGCAGATTGACTTCAACTTCAAACTTTCGCACTGTGAAAGTGTATTTCAATGCATTGCACTATGCAAGTTGATTTTAAACCTTTGCACTTAGAAGGTGGTTTAAATTCGATTTCAATACGTTCCACAATGCATGTTGATTTAAAAACGCTCTTCACTTGACCATTTTCATTGAAAAGGGTTCCAATTGATCCTCTGGTGGCAACACACTATTAAGTCGCTCCATGAGGGGAAGCGTCTGTTCTACGTTCATTTTGATTTTATTCAGAGCCGAATGCATCTCATTGACTTTTTGAATCTGTTCAGCATACTTGGCAAACTTCTTCTGTCGCTCTTGTAATGCATTGTATAATACTTGTATGGTGTAGTCGATCTGTAAAACAAATATAAAATGCATTATGACTTCAGTTTCATTTTAATGTTTATTACAACGGAGCTGTTCAATATAAGCATCTAGGGCTAATTGATACAGTTTACCTCGCCCGTAAAAACATGTTGTATCGCATAATACATAACTCTCAGTCCCCGATATTTATCAACATTGAATCATTATGTGCTCCTAACAATCAATTGGCTCAAACAGCCGGTATGAAATAAAATATATAACGGTCAATCTCTACAACAAATATTGCACACCATGTCTTTATAACATTAGTAAATGCGTAGTTTTAATTTCAATAGGTCAGCGAAAAAAAAGTGACATAAAAACAAATAATACAAACAGTACACACTTTTGAGTTCGTATTTCCATTTAAACATACCTCTTTGATGCGCACACAGAGGGCGTTTTGGTCAAAGGCGACAGCTTCCGAGCACTGCTTCATATGTTCTTGATACCGAGCGCACAGTGCAAGCAACTGAAAATCAGATAGCAGTGTCATGTATCAAGATATATTCTAGTTCTTTCATATTCAACATGTAGTCTGGAGGTTTTTTATTTGATTGAATGCAGCGCGATAATCGATTTTACAATCGAACATTTGAAAAAAATAAATTTAAAGATGCGATTTGTGAAACAAAACGGAACGCACAGTATATAAGTAAGCAATTTAAGTACTTTCTGTTTATTTCGCGAAAACTTACTGCTTTTGTGTCTAGTTTTTCCAGGACGTCAGGATCTTGTAAATTTGCGAGCGAAACTGAACTCTTAATGATAGGTAGGAAAGATGGAATGTTTTCAAGCTTCTTGAGTTCGGGATCTAGCTCTTCTTTACTGGTTCCCTCTGCGACCACAACTATGCTGTGTGTTTTGTCCTAAAAGTAAATGAGCAAAAACACTTTATAAGATAACGCAAGTTATAAGACATGTAGTCTTATAACTTGCGTTAACATATGTTTTTTATCTCATTTATTTGAGCATACCGGTATATATTACATGTATGTTTTATAAGCAGATTATAACTCATTATATTGCTTATAATATGAATGTTTTCAAGAAAAAAAACTTACATTATTGGCTCTGTTAGGTGATCTCTTCTTCTCCGGTCTTGGAGACGTCTTCGCATATTCTAGAATAAAATAAGAATCATTTTATGCGGGCCAAACTTAGGGATGGGTCGGGGCCAGATTTTTTGGCCCCGGGGCCCCGTGACTCAAACCCCGCCCCGTCGTGGGGCCTCGTCGATACCCCGTTTATTAATGTTACACCGAGCCTTGACAAAAACTATATTTTAAATAATAACATTTCTTTGCAAAATCAGAATTGTGAATTCATTGAAAACGCAGTCATCCCATATCACTGCATAAATAGATGTATAAATGGGTCAAATGTTGCATGATTTTGATTGATTGAAGCATCTTTTGTGTTGTCGAAAATAAAGGTAATTTAGGACGACGGGGCCACGGGTGAAATTTCGCCCCGGGGCTGAACTTTCATCGACGGGGCCCCGGGGTTTCACTATCCTAAATGTCTAGACAAGGTAAACTTTATGATATTTTGAGAGCAAAGTTTAAAAGTTAAATCCCACTCAACAATATAACATAAGCATACCACAAGTAAGTCAAAACTATAGTCAAGTAAATCAGGGGTTGCTTAATGGTGAAACTATTATCACGTACGACCGTCATTTGACTGCATATCAATATAAACTTATTACGGGTGATATAATGAATAATAAGAATTTTCTCAAATGCTTTTTTTTTTCACAAGGCATCTCTGGAGTTTATATCCCAGATTTACAAGATATATATTATAATCGAAATCGAACACCCCGGATAAAGCGAGTATAGTTGACATAACAGCCGCTCTTGTACAAGCTTGGACCTCGGTTTGACGCAAATTGTTAAACCTAAAGAAAATTTATGTGCTTTCGCAACCTTTGCCAAACGAATATATCGCCGTGTGTGAGTCTAGCTGTTACTTGTGTAATATGAAAGGCTTTGAAATCATGTTTTGTTTTTAGACATTGATAGGGATTCATGGAGAGGGTGTAACATGCGACGGCAGCGAGGTGATTTCGGCTAGATTTTGAGGGGTTGGAAGATGATAAGTAATAAAGGAATCCACAACTCTCAAGCTGAATGTAAGTTAAACGAGGGGATTGAATTGAGTCTTTATCAATCCGTTTGCTTTTGTGATTATTATTCAACATGGAATAAAACAATTTAAACCATAATTAAACTATCATTCGTTGGAAAGATCGATTTCGGCCTAAATTTATATCTTCAAATAATCACAGTGTTTATCAGTTTTCCTTTCGTAAAACAGTCTTATTTGTTCTTATTGATCAAATCAAACATGTAAGTCATGAAAATAACAGATAATGGCTTGAAGTTAGTTGTTTATATTTCATATCTCGAATATCGCCCGTGATATCTAAATACATTTTAAATTAGCTTTGATCAACAAATTTCAATTTATATCTTTATCAAACAATGTCACATTGTCATATAATACTTTATATGTAACAGTAGGCTTTGAAATACCATATACCGTAATTACCGGTGTATAACCCGCGGGTTATACACCGATTTTACAAACGAAACACCTGGGTGCGGGTTATACACCGGTGCGGGTAATACAACGAATTCGAAAACAAAAAACGATCATTTTGAGATATATGCATAGCCTTATAATAGGGATAAATTAACAAGTGGGGTTTTGTTGTTACACAATAAGAGGATCAGTAATGCTCAGAGATTAGCGAGCGACACTGAATGAAAAGTGAGTAGCATTGATAAGATACTGGGTGACTCTGAGATCTGTTTTTGCTTTGTATAGCCTTATCATGTCAGAAGCATTTACTGAGAAGACATTTTTGGGGTTATGACAGATATGGGATAGGAGTGATTTATGAGTTATGAAAAAAGGGGAATTAAAAGGGAAAAGTGAAATCTTTCTTTAAAATAATTGATAGTTTAGGTACTTTTTGATGATTTATAGTTTAGGTATTTCACTGCATTGTATTGATATTTTATTTCGCTGTAAATCGACATTTTTCCAAATTTTAGGGATGCGGGTTATACACCGGTGCGGGTTATACACCGAATTCGAAAACATATTCCTCCCACTTTGGAGGGTGTGGGGTATACACCGGTGCGGGTAATACACCGGTTATTACGGTAATGCGTTATTTTAACTTTTATTAACACAGGGGCGGTACAGGTGGAGGCATGACACGGTGTTTGGCGAAATCGCAAAGATGCTGGAAGTCCCAGTCGCGAGGCAGAAGAAACGAGACCGAGAGGCCTTGGGCTGATACGGTTCATAAAAAAAGGGCAGAAACCAAACAAATCAGTAAAGGACCAGACAGGGGTCCTAACCACAGCGAATGACTGGCAAATAAAGGTGGACATGAAAAAGAGGCTGATATTTCCACACGAAATCTATACCACTAGCCTGAGACCGGATATCGTAATATCGTCCTGTGAAACAAATCAAATTGTTATTGCAGAACTAACAGTACCGTGGAAAGATCGAGCGGAGGTAGCCAACGAAAGGAAGCGAACGAAGTACGATGAGCTCAGAAGAGAATGTCAGGAACGAGGCTATAAAGTGTATTTCCTAACAATAGAGATTGGCTGTAGATGAGTAGTGTGCAAATTAGTGTGGACGATGTGTAAAGTAGTAGGATTGCAAATAAATGAAAAGAATACCATGAAAGCAATGTGTGAAAAAGCACTTAGAAAAAAACATCATGTTGGCTATGGCACAGACGCAATGACAAAACCTGGAATGTACCACCGTAAATAGACAGTACACTACAAACAGAAGAGCGAAAGATACCACCCAGAAAAGGATACACCATGAGTTACCCATGTAGCGAGGAAGAGTGAAGGTCACCACCACAATGAAGCTGCTTCCCCTAGCGGATGCAACGGCCTAGCTAGCCGTTGTGGCCCCACCGTGCAACTGGTCAAAAGGTTAAAGGGGCGAAACCGAACCAAGGCGTGGAACTTTTCTGATGATCTAAAGGGGGAGCTTCAGCAGCGAGTACATTCATTGACTGTGAGTTGAATATTGAATATATTACAAAATAGACTTTTCGAAACGAAACAACTTCTTGACCTCGTAGAGCTTTATATAAACAGTGTTCAATCTAGGATTCAATTTTAGTGCGTGATAAAAACGCACTCATTTTTCGCTAGTGCGTGATTTCCGTCGCTAGTATGTGATGATTTTCTTAAGTGATTGATCATACAGATATATCACACATACTATCGTATAAAGGTATTCAAATGGGGCATTTTAATCAATTTTAGTGGTGGACAAATATGCGAGGGGCGAAAAAATGTATTTTTTTTACATGTATTTAAGGGGTCATCTTTTGCAATAAAAAATCAAAGGCGTTTTCGTCGTAAAATGAGTGCGTGAAAAAAACGCACTCATTTTTGAGAGTGTGTGATTATGAAAATAAGTGCGTGATCACGCACAAAACACACTCTAGATTGAACACTGTATAAATTTGGAATACGAACAACTCGTAGGCGAGGATGTATTTAATCTCAAAGTGGTCTTATATACGTTGAACTGAAGCTACAAATTTGTTAATATTGTGATGTCGCCAAATGAATCATACATACCTCTACTGATGGGTTTCCCGATCGAATACGATGTGTGTGGAATATCTTCGTCTCGTTGAGACTTTAATCCAGTGCTTTGATCTGCTCCCATTTTGTAACCAAATGTTTTTACCACAAACCACAAATCACATGCTTTGACAATAATATCTTCAATATATGTGTATAAAATTCAAAACGAATCAACACCATAATGCGATGAAAATGCGCTAAACAACGATTTTACAAGGCTACTTCCGTGTTTTGGCCGCCATCATTGGTGGAGGTGTGCATATAGAAAAAACGTCAAAATATAAATGAGTTGAAAAATGACCAATTAGACATATTAAAGTCACATATTATTTTTATCAGTCAAACATCAATAGTAATGTATCAGTTTTATTATCAGAAGGACAAATATCGTCGATATTTGAGTATATATATATGCCAAAAATATTAGGTGCCTGATGGTAAATAGCCACACCATATTTTTTGTCGTTCTGTAAAAGTGTGTACAAAACAAAAACAAGTTTTGATTTCGTTATTTTTCCAAACTCTTCTAACACCTATAAATGAGTTCTGAAAAGCGAAGAAGAGCGCGAGTCCAAGGAGGATGGGCAGCGCCTTCAAACAAACCAAGATCGGACAGGGATAAGCCACAGGTTCCTGCTGCACCAGCTTGGCTAACGAAGAATGCAGACACAACTTCTGTACCAAAATTTGTATATGAAGAACCTGAGGTACTTACTAACTTAATTCTTACTTGGATTCTTCTAGGCTCTTAAATCTATGACTAGCTCCATATGCTAGCTGTTATAGTTTTTGGCCCAAGCCTTAAGTTGGGGTCCTACGAGGTTCAAGGCCGTCAGTGGCCAACTTTTCGAGGTTTTTAGCTTATTTCTGCGACACTATAAAATCGTTAACCGAAAGAAGGCCTGAATATGAAAGGTAGGCCTAATATTTATAGATCGACAACTTATTTTGAAGAAAAGAATTGATTACGAATGACATAAAAATAAAATATTTCATAACCGTCGTCGCTAAGGATAACAGGCCCTCAGGGCGGCCTATCCACACGTTTTCTTCAAAAATGTTGAATTTAAAAGTCGTTAAGCTTACCAAACAGTTACATTTCACTCAAATAGTGCTTTACTACATAAAACTACGCGAAACACGTCACAATTGTGTTGTTTGTGACGACTGTGTTCAGGGGTCATTATATGTAACATATTTGATTTTATAAGAATAACTTTTTATGCTTAATTTCTGGGAACTATGTTAAATTGAAATGTTGTACGGTTTATGGAGACACTCACTTTGTATCAAACAGTTCATGTGAACAATTGGTAATGCAAGAAATCAAGACCGGGCCACCCTGAGGCCTGGGCTAGCCCTAAAGCCCGGGACCTCATATGCTATAGAGTTGGGATGTCTGTCCGTCTGTAATCGCTTTCTTTTACGGCTAGAACGGAAGGTTATAGAGACTTGGTTATATGCTCAAATGAAAGGTCTTGGTGTGTATATGTGCATTTTTGACAGTTTCGACCGAATTCGGCCACTGGAAGTTGACCGAAATTGGCCAGAAGGCCCCAAAACAGCGGTTTTTTTTTTCGGAACATGAGTTTGTATTGGCTAGAAATGTTAAACAGAAGGTGTTAGAGACTTTGTTATAGGCTTGAATGAAAGGTCTTGGTGTGTCCCCCGGCCCAAATATCTGGGGGCCATTTTTCATTTCCAAAGGGCCATAAATTACCCATTTTCGAAAATATAAATTATAGACTTAATACAACATTATTTATTTAAACGTGCATTGGTGCACAAAATTAATTAATTATTTACACGTCATTGGTACAAAAAGGCCGAAATTGTAAAATATACCAAAACTTTAAAAACCATAAAAAATACATGTACCCTGGTATACAAAAAAGTTATGGCCCTCGCCCAAAATATTTGGGGGGCCATTTTCAGGAAGTGGGGGCCATAGCGGCCCCCGGCCAAAAAAAAATGGGGGCCATTTTGAGATTCTGGGGGCCATGGCCCCCATGACCCCCGCCAAAATGATCCCTGTGATTGTTACTAAATTACTGCAAGCTATTTGATGATAAAACTAAAACAAATAATACTGACTGTTACTAAAAATTCTTAATTGACTATTAATTTACTGGAACTTAAAAAGGCAATAAGGTATAAAACTGTTCTTGTAGCGGTTGGTTCGGCATTTCGGTAGCGGGTATTTGAGCTGGTTCCGGGTACTGTGATAGCTGGGTAGGGGCTTGGGTAGCATGTGATGCAGTTTATGGCATGGGTCCTTCATTTTTTGAAAGAGGGCTCTTGTTATTTCGGTGTGGCGCGATTCTAAGGTAGGAACGTTGGCGATTTCTAGAGCCTGGTGGTATGGGTGGGTAGGAAGAATGATCTTTAGCACTCTTTTCTGTAGACTTTCGAGTTGATTTGTTAATTTCACGGTTAGGCCAGGGTGCCAGACCTGACAAGCGTATTCGAGAACGGGTCGGATCGTTGTTGTGTAGATAAA
>LQRL01133067.1:1120-15703 GCA_001703475.1 Hydroides elegans | reverse complement strand
CCGTAGATGCGCCTTTTGACCATTTCGGTCTAAAACAGTCGACCAGAAGTTGTCAAATTTGCCAAAAATAGCGGTTTTCATAGAAAATATATTTAAAATCAACAAAAAACCATACCCCTTCGAGTTTGGGGGCGGTTGGGGCCTGCTCGTGTTTCACAAATACTTCCTTGTAAATTTATACATAAGCTTGTGTTTTGATAAAAATGTTTGAACATTTTTTAAAACTATCTTTTCCATAAAGTTAAAACTCCCCACATAAACAATCTGAAAATTTAATCGGACCAAATTTTATATGTTCTAGAACTGTTTAATGAAATGCTTTCAAACTTTGTAGGTCGCACAATGGACAAAGGAAGTTGCCGCTATGTGGAAAGAGTTTCCCGAAGAGGACAAGACTCCTTATGATAAGTTAGCTGCTGCTGACAAAGCCAGATACGAGAAAGAGGTGATTAAGCTCAATGCATGTTTGTCTACTGAAACGAAAAAGCTTGAATAACAATCAGGGATTTATCTACAAATTTTTGAGTGTGCGACAGCGGGCGCATTCCGAATGATTTTTGTGCGACAGTTTCGAAAACTGTGCGACTGTGAAAAAAGGTTGTGCGACAATTCTAAACTTTTTTTTACTAATAGAAAAAAAACTCAATATAATTGAATCAACATTCATCAAACAAACGCAAAATAATCTTCCATTCGTTTATTCTGATTGGTCACTCGTGTATACGTACTTAAGAACATAAATCAATGATGTTCCATAGAAACAAATCATAGACCTCTTGACCATTAAATGCACCACCCTAAAACGCGACCAGTTTTTGAACCACTTTTTATTCTACATAGAAATAGCACAGCAAGTATAATTTTAACGCAAAAAAATATAAATTATGGCCATTCTTGATAAAACATGGCCATAATTTGTGTTTTGGTGTAAACACATATACTTGTTGTGCAATTTCTACGAAGAATAAAAAGTGGTTCAAAAACTGGTAGCGTTTTAGGGTGGCGCATTTAATGGTCAAGAGGTCTACAATGATCAGGAATAGATCAACAAAACCAAAAACTCAACTCATATTGAACTCAAATCATGCGTCTTTCTTTAGCCTGTGTCCTCTTTTTAAAAGGATGCTTCAAAATTGAATTCGTTGTGTATGGGGCTTTGTAGGTTACAAAGGTCGTTACAAAGTGATACCAAATCAATTGTAATTAATGTATACTCAAAACAAAAACTGTACAAAGGGTTAATAAATCACCTACAGTGCAATCCTGAAAACAATTAGTATTACCGACCACTGAATCACAACAAACTCAAATACGGAAAAATGGACACATGAAATAAATAAATGACACCATGGGCGCATTTCGTCAAAATTCTGTGCGACAGGACGGGCGCATTTGAGCCAAAAGTTGTGCGACATTTGGTAAAATTGTGCGACATTTTCCACAGTCGCACAGGTAGATAAATCCCTGAACAATTTTTAAAACAATTATCAAAGACTTATCACGTGAATGTTGAGAGTTAATTGCACTTATTACCTTAAACCTGCATTTTCCTGTTAGTGATAAAAATGTATTCGTTTCTCACAAAACCCGTTTCTCTGTTTTCACAGATGATGGCCTACTCAGGGAAGCGACCGAAAGATGACAACAAACCCAAGCGACCACAATCTGCATACTTCATGTTCCTTGCTTCCTTCCGAGAAAAGAACAAGTCGAACTTTGAAGGCATACCAAATGCACACAAAGAACTAATCAGAGCAGGTCAGTGTTTGGTTTTGGTGAACCGGTGTTGAGGAAATATGTTCAGATTTGTAACTTAGGGCAGATTGCTCATCTATATACAAAAAGATAAAATTATTCTTACTTGAATCCATAAGTAAATAAAGAATACATATACAGCTGGCTTATTTTGAAATGCAATGTCGCATTTCTCTAATTTATACATTTATGTTCTTTTCTATGGCATGCAGCCGGTGAAGCATGGAACGGATTAACGTCAGAGGACAAGAAACCATTTGAGAAACTTGCAGAAAAGGCGAAAGCAGCATACGAAGAGAAAATGAAAGAGTACAATCAGGTACATTTCAATATGAATATGCTGATATTAGTTTGAAGTTTAATTTTGAAGTCTTTCACAACAAAAGAAAATAAATTATTCGCAACAATTTCGTTTGCGAAAGAAAATGGATAGAAATTGTTGTAATTCCAATGAAGTGACCAACATGCCTCTAAAGTGATACACATGTATATTTTACAAAAATTAAATATTAAACAATATTCTCTACAAATATGTTGGAAAAAAAAAGAATTAAAAAGCAAACCACAACAAAAACGTTGAAATATGACACACATCTTATATCATTTTCTGCTACGAAAAAAAAACTAATGTTTTTTTTAAATAATACAATTACTTCACGATTTTAACGACAATACTTTCTCGTCTTTAGGGACTATTAGCACCAAAGAAACAGAAGGTGGACGAAGCTGCAGCCGCCGAAGAGGAAGAAGAGGAGGAGGAAGAAGATGAAGAGGAGGAAGAAGAGGAGGATGACGAGTGAAATGGGGGAACAACCATCTTATGTTCTCGTTAGACATTTGCAATCTCTCCTTTGGCTCTTTGTGGCCCCCTCTTTTGGACTCTGAGCAAAGAGAAGTTGGGCGTTCATATAGAATAGCGCACTCTTGTATGGCACTGCAGGTTGAGCATTCAAAGAGCAGATTGATGTTGCTGTTGTTCACTAAGGGATGTGTTATTATTTTATGAATGAATATCTTCCTTTTCTCACTCTCTTATGAAGCGCAGCTGTAAACATATGTTAGGCTTGAGAAATATGTGTATATAGATTTTAACTGATAGCCTTCTAATCTTCTGGTTTCTTCCATGAATATTTTGTCACAACCTTATATAAGAAACGCCTTTGTGTAATACTCGTTCCATGCAATAGGTCTGACAGCGAGTTATATGTTAACTAAATAGTTGTTTTTTTCTCATCACAGAGGACTTTTAGGAAATTGCATTTCTCAAATGGCAATCAGATTTTTCCCGTGACATTTAATCAAAATTGTTGTGTTTTCTTAGTTTATGGCTAGCTATTTATCCAGGTTGTATATAGTTAAAGAGTTTTTTTTATAAATTCGAAAATTGTAAGAGATTTTTAAAAAAATACAATATTGAATTGGTTTTTAATATCTTGATTTGTAAACAAATGTACTCGATTACTGCACAAATTTGATAAGAACAATTGCATTTTTAATTGTATCATATTCTTATGCAGCTTGTTTAATCAACACATATCTCTACGCTCGTTCGATCTCTGGATTTTCAAGATATATGGAACAAATTATTTTTTAATTGTCTGCACATTGTATTTTAATGTATGACTGTTGTGAGTTAAACAAAGAAAAAAAAGTGTTTATTTACTTTGAAGATAAGTTATTTAATTCTGTGCCATTTAGATGTATTTATGGTAGATCAGAAATATAGGCTGTTGTGTTTAGCTTTGCATTGTTCCTTGAAAAAAAAAATGGTTTGAACAAATTAAAATAGAATATATATGATCAAAAACAATTATTTAGTACTTTAAATTCGACATCTAAAATAACATTGGGCTAATAAACGTAGAATCATTCAACAATGGTTGAATAATTTTACGAATTTTTATATCAACCAAAAATAAAAATACTGTTTGACCTCAGGGAACACCTTCTAATATACTTTGCACATTTTTGATAAACCAGTTCAAGCTTTTTATTTTGCTTTGCTTGCAGTATATTGTCTAATGATAATAAGAGCCATGAAATGTATGGTTGATATAATTTTAGTTAAACGGCAGTCGAAAAATGTCGGATATTATCAAGGCTTGTTTTTTGAATTCTTAATCAGTTTGATGCTAATTAAGACCGAATCTAATAATAATTTGAAATAAATATATATTATATCATGTCCCATAATGACAATTCCCAAGTCTTGGTAATATGGACATTGCACCTGAAACTTACAAACTGCTATTGAATGTATCCTTTTAGAAAAGGACCTTCTCGGTCATGTCTTGCATTTGTATTTTATAATAAAAAAATAGAAACCAAACAAATGTGTTATTTCTTGACATTCTCTTGTCCTGCTTTTTATCACATTGATAATTTGACACATGGTAGATTCTATGGTACCTGGAGTAAGTTGTTGACATGTCAACTTATTTAATATTATCCCCCGTGAAATAGGGTTGTGCTTGTCTGTCCGTCCCCTTTGACATGGGGTTGTTTGTTCACGCGAGTTTGGTATGAAGGAATTGGGATATAACTTAGAAATTTTATACACGTACAAATCATGGTCTGAAGATGTGCCACGTCCCTCCAATGCCAAGGATGTTATGCATAGACACACATCAATGCACGATGTAAGATTTATCTCGTCAACGTTTCATGTCGATCCGAAATTTAAAAAAAAAAAACAGACCAGAATAAACTCAAATTTTTACTGTCAGGTTGTAAGCACGGGTTATGGTCAACTCGCCCAATTTTTATTACCAACTCGCCCAATTCTTTACCAACTCGCCCAGAGTCAACTCGCCCAAAATCGTGACCAACTCGCCCAAAATTTGTAATCAACTCACAATTAAAAGAGGACATAAAAAATTATTGTAAAAATACCTGAACTATACAGGTTTTAAGTTGTATAACGCTCTTCAACACAGGTGAAACATGAATTGTGTTTACCTGTCTTCCAGCCCCAGTTATGTAAAAACTTCCTTGTTCTAGGATGTTTATTTCAATTCTTTAGACCGTCTACTTCATTGATTTAAGAGCTATCTAACAGAAGTTCGCTACTTCAATGAGTCATGTAATATTTGAATACAAGTATACATGAAAGTTTTTCAAACTTAGTTGAGCTGCAATATTCAAATTTCTTTGATAACGATGGAATTGAAACTTTTGATTAAAATAAGTGTTTTGGTGGCTGTATTAAGTTTTGGGATAATAATCGGATTTCTTATAGCGATATCAAGCAAATCATTGTGGCTCGATGATGGTAAGAAAGAAGCCCCTAGCCAATGTGTTTCTAACTTTTGATAAATTAATAAATTATGCGTTGTGTTTTTTAGTAAATATTATAATTGATTTAGCTTTTTAGACGCTTTTCTATTTAAAGCTCTAAACACTTAACACACATATTAAGTTATGCAAATAACATACTCCGGTCCGAAGTTAAATTGAATGGTTCAAGCTTTAATTGAATAACTAGCTAATGCTAAAAAATGTTTTGTCTTTCTTGAACTGTCGCATTGCAACCTTTACCAACATATATACTAACGAATTAGTTTGAAAACAGAGAAGTTCATTAAAACCTGCCTTCAATGTGTGCTTAAAATGTTTGTTTCCCGCTGCCGAGAAAGCACTTATCGATTATGGAGAGTAGATCTGATGCTATACTGAGTGCATCGTATCTCTTTATATTGCAGGTTCTACATCGTCAGAATCAGTGGATTGGTTTGATAGAACAGCGGAAGGCGAGTTTATACCATTGGATCACATATCATCCACAACCAGTGTACCTCAAGATACGACCGTCGTTTCCCATACACAGACCACAAGGACCACTTATTCCGTTTCCCTCACGACGAAGAGTCATGTGGTTTCTACGACAACGACCGCATTTGATGTTGACGACGATCCAAATGTTGTGCGTTCCATCGATGAATTCACAGGTAGGATTGCAAGTTTCGATGCCCTATCATTGGTAACATTCATCGTATTTGTTGAAAAAAAATTCTTGAGAGTATATGTCTTCCTGATATGTAACGAGGAGATAAATGTCTTTAAATGCATCATATTTCTGGATAAAGTGTAACTATATTTTGACATTTCGTTGTAAATTCTATATATTTAGCTCTATTAATATAGTCCACCTGCGTTTGTCTCTGCCTATGCGTTGGTCCGATGTCGCTATTTAGCTCAGACGACGAATGGAAATGTGATGAAAAAAGAGTTAATCTAAGAAATCGTGTTTCACTTTACAATCGTGTTACCATCACGAATACATGTAGAATTTATATATTATTTGTATACATATATTTTATGGACAAAAGGGAATGCCTGTATTGTTATGGGAAAATGACATTAAAATTGTTATCCATATCACAATAAAGAAAATAAAATAATAAGCCCAGCAAATTATGTCTCCTACTCATTCATATTATATTCTTGGGTTGAAAGTTGTAATATTATGCCTATATGTTTTGGCTTTATTCTGTCAGGTACATGGGGCATGTGGAGCGAATGGACGGAATGCACGGCAACATGTGACCGAGGGCGACAATTCCGTTTCCGCCAATGTGATGAACCTAATGAGAATTCGTGTCTTGGTGTTAGTAAGCAGGAAGCTTTCTGCAATTGGAGTGATGTCCTGGCCAATGTAAGTTAACAGAAGTAACAAAGTTTATTTTTGATAAAAAAATTGTATTACTTTTGAATATATATCGTGATCGCACAGCGCATAATCTATAGCATTGATAATTAGTTTGTGTTATTAACGATTAAATGACAGATAATGAAAATGATGATAATTAAATATTTTTTTGTTTCGGTGTAGGGACGTGTCAAAAACGTCATGATGGCGTGGAAGTATGTTGAAAGATTTACGTAACGTTGACGTCAAAATAAGACGCCGTCGTGACATCAATTATGGTCAATTAAGGACCCATGCATACTAGTGTAAAAGGGATTTTATTGGTTTCAAACCTTGCTTTGTCTGCACCGCACACCATAAGTGTAACACATTAAACAGAATTAACACCTCCCGCGTCATAGACAATGCCAAGTCAGAAAATGATATTGTTGTTTCTTGCAGTTGGAACTTGGGCTATTTGGGGCGGTAGGTGGACAGTATGTGACACCTGTCCCGGTAAGTAGAATCTTGAAGAACTTTTAATAGATCTTTCTTATCTGTATTGTCAAACACACCCACTCTCTATCTCCACACTCTTTTAGGGTGTCCAGGTTTCACTTCGACAAAATTCGGTCGTTTATTTCACTGTACTCTTCATGGGACTAAGAAAATATTTTAAAATCCTATAGAGAAAACCGTGACATAAATTATTGAGTTTATTTGGATTTTAGGTACACGAATTTGAATTTTTATAATAATGGTTACACTATTTTGTATGTTTATATTAGATTCAACGTTAAAATACTTGAACAACATTAAATTTGATGAACATTTGTGATTTTTTTCTGGTTGTCAATGCTTTTTCAAAGGTTCTTCATTGTTATATCTCAAACCCATTTGAAGTTGTTTTTTTTTTATATATTTTTTCAGTGCCCCTCTTATTGACCTATCTATCGGCACAATAAATATTCTGCTCTTAATATGTTCGATTTGTATTGCTTTTGTATGGTTTGGTTGAACATTGATTGCAGGTGGAGAAGAGGTATCATGGAGGGGGTACCTTCCGTATGGTCCATGTATTCAAAATGGGTGCGGCATAGGCACACGAGTAATTCGACGCCCGTGTATACGAAGGGCGGGACAACTGCCATGTAAAGGAAATGGAACAAAGACTGAGGAATGTGTTGAGCAGTTTTGCGATAGTAATGATGAGCATCTTTTATATATAAAACATTGTTTCAACTTACATTTATCTCAAATGAGCAAGCTTAGCTGTTTCTACATCAACCAGCAACGTTCATTTAGGTCCACTTTATCATTAGCTTCTAATTCTTAGCATGACCAATGATAGAATACATACATAATGGTTGACCTGTTGACTAGGGAAAAATGCGAAAGTATCAATATTAAGATACCATTTCATTTAAAATGTACCCGTATTGTAAGCAACACAATAATCTAATCAAGTAAAGCATACCTTGCATAAACACATTTTGCAACCTTTTCCCTTCTCAATTATGATCTCTTCTTCATTTAAAGCTCTTATAGGCACATTGAGAATTTCACATTGACACTCATTTCAGGATGTGTGAGTTGTGTGAATGGCACTGTACACCAAAGCTGTCGATATTGTATTTGCGAATCCGAGAGCGTTACAGCTCTAGTGGCAGATGAAGGTAGTTTGATGCCACTGCCGTGGGTCTCGATTTCTGTCAACGATTCTCTCTACGGGATGGGATATTCGTTAGTAGAATCCTCCAGAAATGGCAGGTGAGATTGCACATCACCACAATGAATATCAGGATGAAGTTGTGAATGCTTTATAAAGATTCCCATGATATATTTCGATTTCGACATACCATTGAGATATTTAATCTAAATGCTCACCGTAAGAAGAGATGAAATTATATTGTTGACAATTAAAATATATAACCCAGATCGCTTGTTTTTTCGTCAATTGATAAAGACAAAAATAAAGGCAACAATTACATATTCATCTTTGAAAAAAAAACACAACATGTGTGTTATTTTAATCACATTAATGGCAAATATGCGTCAAAATGCAAGCCAAATATTACGTTTCCGTGTTTATTTAATTTTGATAATCTTATGGGTTTTAATGTAGCTTTACGATAACTGGTGTTTGTGGGGATACCGTCCTTGAGTTTTCGAAGGAAGGCTATGTCGACACCGTTGTTTCACTTGACCGAGCGAGCCTTTTACGAATAGTACGCATGAAAAAAATCGGCAAGTAGTTTATTCTAGTATCTGTATTTTTGGCACAAGTTTTGAGTGAATGGGGTTTAACGCTAAACGTTAAACCCTAAAAACGCACAAACGCTAAAAATCACTTGTTTTCTAATACTCACTATTGCGGTTGCAATTCTAATTTTATAAGAATCGAACTGAATAAATGACTTACGATTAATGACATTTTATCTTTTTTTTTGGGTTTAAATGTCACGTTATGATTTGTTTTAACAAAAACGGGTGAATACTATGAAATGCGAGTTGATAAACTAAGCACCTTTAATCATATTTCTTTTTATTAAAACTGATTTTGATACATATTTGAATGTACTAGATCCTCTTAAAATGCTGATTCCCTTTGTACAAAAAGAGGCTTTTGTGAGTCAAAACGTGACGTTATGTTGCAATGCTACGGGTTTCCCCCCTCCCGAGGGGGGAAACCCATGAACATTTTTTGTGTTGATTCAAGATTACAAACAATTAAAATTGTTCATCCAAGTGGATAACGAGCATTCGCCGTTCAATTTCAAAAACAAAACTTAAAGTGATTTAAAATTAGATTTATGGCTCGAGGAAGTATGTGCACTTTACACACTGGTATAAAGCGACATGTGTTACGTGCCATTATGTCCTCCCAAATCACAATGGTAAGATGCGGAGGACATTTTGGTCGGGGGAGGACATAATGGTTGGGGCAGGGAGCAAGGGCACTCAACGATTTATCCGGGTAAATGTTTATTAAATGTTAAAGCTTGTAATATCTTGTCTTGGTTTCTTGCTTGCAACTTCCGAATAAACATTTTGATAAAAATAAAAAGATTTAAATCGTTGAGTGCCCCTCAGGGAGGACACAGTGTTAGCGGGAGGACATAATGGTATAAGCTCTTCCTTGCTTTCAACTTTTTCAGAACAGAACAAAGTTTTTTTTTCGAAAAGATTACTTTACTCTAGGATTGTATGCATAAATATATCAACCAAAACAGAATTGTTTAAATTTAGTCTCTGTAAACGAGTCTGTGAGCGAATAACCTTACAAACATTTTATTTTATTGAAATCTTTATTCTGGTAGGAGATCGTATATTTGCTTGTAATAACTTGTCTTGGTTTCTTGCTTGCAACTTCCGAATAAACATTTTGATAACAATTAAAAGATTTAAATCGTTGAGTGCCCCTCAGGGAGGACACGGTGTGACATAATGGTATAAGTGAGGAGGACATAATGGTCACCGGAGAACATAACGATTCGTTTCAAAACTAAATTTTTAACCGTATTTTCAGCGAAGACTTTATCTATGTGTATATTCATAGCACATCTGCTCAATTTTTATCATTTCAACTTGAAGGTATAGATATAGGCTTGATATATTTACTGAGCAGCACCAAGTAGGCGTAGGAAGTTCTTTGATTTTCACTAACTAGTATCGGAAAGCTATTACTCATGCGAGGCACACAATCGTTATAGTTCCACGGATAGACATACTATGGCTTATGTGCATGTTCGAGGTAATTTTGGAACTAGTTTTTGAGTTTTTGATTACCCACTTGGTAATCATAAATTCTTGTCATTTGGTTATTCAAAATGCATATCGTCATTAAAAACAAATTTATCAAAAGGCCTAAAGAAATTAACACAGTTTCACAGCATTTTTCAACCTCTTTGACCAAAACTAAAGCATCATTTTCGATATATTGTTTGATTCAAACGTTATGCTTATTGCAGAGTCTAAAGATGATTTTTGCGTCACAACACCAGTTTCATTCCACGAGCTACTGCCTAAAGGGTGTTTATATCAAGGTATACGTTCATATCAATGGATGAGTGTTCACAATGAGCCTTTAATACACAAAATACAGTCGAATAAACCAAATTCAACAAGTTGCAACATATGTATAATTTCCCATGGCCCCTGCTGACTCTCTTGATTGACACCATTAAATGATTTATGAAGCTTATTTGGCTGAGATGATTTGCAGTTTAAGCCAAGATAAAGAATGTTGTTTCTTTAAAAAAAAATGCCAGCCTGTAGAGCGATATTATTTAAGTCCCTTAATAAGCGTCAAGTTTGTTTAGCAGGCTTAAACGTTAAGAGGACTTACATCATGATCTATATATTCGTTACAGGTATGGACAGGATCGATGTAGGCCGTTGTCCCCCTGGTAAATGCTATCGCGAATGGGATAGCAAAGACACGTGTACGACCGAAAGACATTTCTGCTGTGGTCCCATTAGAGTCCTTCACATTGAAATCAACTGCTCCGACGAAAACGAGGCAATATTTCCAGTGACATATGACGTCATAACAAGATGTGGTTGCACGGAATACGAAAATGCGAAGACGTATATTCTTGGAAAAGTAATAATGCGGGCTACACGAGAGCCTATAGCCGAAGCGTTAATTTTCAGGAATGGACATCGCATCGCTCATACCGATATAAACGGACAATTTAATGTGAGCATGTTTGAACATGCAAGAAAAGCATTCAATATAACTTTAGAAGCCAGAGCTCCTCGACATTTGAACTTGATGGATGCAACCGAAACAGTTAAGTTTCATAGATCATATCCATCCGGCTATTGGTGGTTAACAATTAAAATGGAAACAAAAAACAATCTAAATTAAGGCGCATTTATAGATAATCAAACATCGGTAACATAGTAATACTGTTAAAATGACAAAATGAATCATAAACTTTATTTCAAAAGATTGAAATGTATGACATAATTATATATTTATAGTTCATAGTTAAATTTAAAGGTAAATGGAGAGTTGTGGAAAACACTCGAATTATGCATATAGGTTACTGATATACGTTTGTCTGATTACAAATGACAACAAAGGCCTACATCTTATGTAAATACAATCCCTGAAACTAAATAACTAAACAACAAAAAGTCGACGAATTAATACAATGTATAAGAATTCAAATTTAAAATGTTGAAAGAAAATATGGGGAGGATATAAAAATGATTAAAAAAATACACAATGTAACATGTTCATTTTATTTCTGGACGGAATAATTTGATTTAAAATAGGGATGGGTCGGGGCCCCGAAACCCCGGGCCCCGTCGATGAAAGTTCAACCCCGGGGCGAAATTTTACCCCGGGGCCCCGTCGTCCTTAATGACCCTTACTTTCAACAATAAAAAATATGCTTAAATTGATCAAAATCATGCAAAAATTGAACAAAAATATATAAATTATTCTCATTTGACCTATTTATACATCTATTTATGCAGTAATATAAGTTAACTGTGTTTTCAATGAATTCTCGATTATGATCTTGCAAAGAAATCTTATTATTTAAAACATAGATAATGTTAATGCTCGGTGTAACATTAATAGACGGTGTATCGACGGGGCCCTGCAACGGGGCGGGGTTTGAGTCTCGGGGCCCCTGGGCCGAAAATCCGGCCCCGACCCATCCCTAATTTAAAATAACACCATGACATCAATCAATAAGATTATCCAACATTAATGTGATTATTTATTAATTTGAAATATACTATGGTTCCTTAAGAAATGTTTGTTTCTCCTTTAACTTATAAAAATGACTTATAAGAATAAAATAAATAAATAAATAAATAATGATGAATTATAAAGACCATAACGAACATATATTAGACTAGTGATAACAAGTTACATACTAAATCGATGACTCGCGGTCCTGTAACACGACTCTTAGCATTCAAGAAATGATAAAAAAATCATTTATATAAAATTAAACTCATGAAAATAATTAAAAAAAACATTTTCGATTTAGTTCACCCTAAAGTCGGCTTATCGTAAACTCAATTTTTGAGCTCAATTTTTAAAGAATTTTTCAAAAGCATGCTCTATCAATGTTGACGGTTCACTTTTTATGTTCTATTGATTTGAACGACCCACACTAATATTTCAAATATATCAAGTCATAATATGCGAGTAACACTTTCATGGGACTTTTGTTCTTTGAATTGAGTGATCCAGATTCTTATGTCTTTATTTTCTGTTGTTGCTCAAGCAGTTTTGCCGCTTTTTGTTGAGATTCAACAAATAAGTCACATGCTTGTTTATGTTTCTTCCAGTGCTGAACTTGACACTCTCTAATAACAAGAACAAATAAACACGATTTTAAATTTTGTGAAGGAAAAAACGAAGTGGAAGTTTAACGAATAAGCTGTTTTATGTATTTTCAAAAAATGGCGAGGAAAACCTCTCTCCTTAACAAAGAAACCAATACATTTGGAAATATATCAAACATTTATTTTACCCGCGTATATATCTAGCACAAAAAAACTTCATATGAAAATATAGACTAGCAGGATTTAATAGAAGGTGACTTCGGGTTTGCAAATGTTGAATTTATCCAAATACTACTTAAACATAAATACTATATTGCATTCATTACGATTACTTATCAATATGGCAAAAATGGCCAGGATGTCTTAAATGTTCAACGTACCTTCGACAATACCATTCGTTTTGACAACGTGAACATCTTTTAGTGGCAGGCTCTCCGCAAAGGACACATTTCGGTGGCTCGGCAATCAAACTCTCGAGAACATCAAAGTTGTAGGTGTCCACTAATCTGTAACAATGAATAATATTTTCCTGTTAAAAAAGTAAAACGATAGCTGCTTTATCGGCGAACCGTAAACTCATCGTATTATGATGTGTGCTCTGACTCCAACTTACGGAAAATGCAATGGGTTGTCATTTTATCCCGAAAATCGCAAAATCGCTTATTTTTAAAGGCTGTGGACATTCTTGTCAAAAAGAAAGATAGAATTGATCAGGTTCTTCTGCATTTACCGTTTGGCTTGGGCTTGAACATCTGCATTCGTCGGACTGAAGAATGTGTTATTTTGAGTCTTGGCGATTTTCGTCCACTTGCCTTCGTACTTCTTCAATAAATTGTCTCGGATTTCAGGGACCTATCAATAGTAATGTTTAAAAAGTTCAATTATATGACATAATATTTTAGTTATGAATGAGTCAGATATTACAATAGAAGTTACAAGCTTTATTTAGTGTTAACAAAAATATAGATATGCCTACGTATAATTTAAAATACTTTGACGCTAATATAAGTGTATTGAAATAGTGTTGTATAATTATTTACAAAATGCAATTTCCTCTATTAAAATACCCTTTGATGAAACATCCATCAATAAAATACGTATCTTTAAAATATAAATAAAACATATATTTAGAGATAAACCTTAATCCAACATCCACATATTATCACATTCATAAATTAAACACCAATGAATCAAACGCATATATACAAGACACCCATACACCAATCAAAAAGACACTTGCCTGCTCCAGAATGAGATCGCGTTTGATTGGTGGAGGATCCATGATTGACAGGTGCTCCAGATACTGACGTAATGACGCCATAACCGGAAGCTGATCGAGCATGACGTCAGAAAGGTATGTTCGAAGCTGTAAAATAATATTAAACAAATGTCTAATAATTTTAAATGATTGAGTTAAATGGTAATAAAGGTTGTTGATGTAAATAAACTATTTCAAATGGGATTACGCACATAATCGGAAGTCAAATTTTAATTTATCTTACTCTGATGACAAAAAAAATATGTATGCTTCATTGAGGTTTCTTGGCTGAATAAAAGTGACTATACAGCACTATAAACTTTGGCTTAATTTCTTCCGACCACAAACTCAATTTAAAGCGTTTTAGAACAAACTGTTTATAATGTTAAGGTTTTATATGATGTTGATCTCCCGAAAGAAAAGCAACACCTTTAATAACGAATTCTTTCTGTTTGGGTCCAACTCATACTTCCTTTGGCAGTCTTCAGACATCAGAAGCTGGTAAATTGCTAGCCACACCTGAAATATATGCAAAATAATAATTTATATGCGCTTCATTATAAACAAAGACCTAATACTCCTTTTAGACCATATTGACTACACATAAACTCCATATTCTTTCCACTTG